>SNQJ01S0027837.1:112761-163674 GCA_010110895.2 Picea sitchensis
AAGACACAATGAAAGGGGACCAAACACTAAATGAAACATAAGGAAAAAACCATGTGAAATGAGAAGAGGAAGACAAAGGTGAACAAGGAAGTGGGGGAAACAAAATAAAAAGTGACAACTTGGTAAAAAGACAACAATGATTGATAAAAATTCCACAAAATTGACAAATAAGGAGAGGTCTTAGTTGTCACTTAACTTTGTTGAGATGAATTTCAAGCCTAAATTGGCAAGTCGTCCTATGCAAGGAAGAAGTGAGAAGACCTTGAACAAATTTGGGGTTTCCCAATTCCATGAGATGAGTGGTATGGAATATTTTTGAGCTACCATCCTCACACCTACAAAGAACATGGGGTTGTCGAGACAAGCCATGGGGAAAGGAGAACAAACATGAAATTAAACATAAGGAAAACACCATGCATAACAAGAAGTGGAATATAAATATGAACAATGAGGTGGAGGTAATGAAGCCACAAGAGAGGAGTAGGTAATAAAACAATAAAAAATTACAAATACAGAGAGGCCTTGGTCATCACTTAACTATTTTAAGATGAATTTCCAGCCCAAATTGGCAAGCCCTCCCATGCATGAGGAAGAAGTGAAGAGACCTTGAACAAATTTGGATTTTCCCGCTTCCATGAGATGAGTGGCATGGAATATTTGTGAGCCAACATCCTTCCTCCTACCAAAAAGATCAGGTTCTCGAGACAAGCCATAAGGCCAAAAGACCAAACACTAAATGAAACACAAGCATAACATTATTCATAATGAGAAGAGGAAGATGGAGGCAAACGAGGAGGTGAAGGAAAAAAAAACTCAAGAGGGTGCTTAGTAAATATAAAACAAAATTTACAAATAAGGAGAGGTCTTGTCACCACTTAACTTTTTTGAGAGAACTTGCAAGCCCAAATTGGCAAGCCTAGTCACGCATAAGGAAGAAGTAAGGATAACTTACATGAGTTTGGGGTTTTCCACTTCCATGAGACTTACGGCATGGAATATTAATGGGATACCATCCTTACACCTACGAGAAATGTTGGGTTTCCAAGAAAGGTCACAAGGAAAGGAGACCAAACACTAAATGAATGCAAGGAAAGCAACACATGGAAGTGGTCAAAAAATAGAAGAGCAAGGTGGAAGTGGTCATTGTGTAGAGGAGGGGTAGTCAAGTAATGCTTAACAAGGTTAAGTGTAAAGACTTGCAATGAAGATATTGACAAGAATTGTGTTACAATAAATTAACCTCTTTCCAAGGGCCAACTTGGGGCTAAAACAAATAAATTAATAACATAAGAACCATGTCTTTTGAAGTTATTCATGCATTTTCATAACAAACCAAAATGTTGAAATTGAAAACAATATACAAGCAATTTCAGAAGAAACAAATTATTGCCATGAAACATTCATATTCATTTAATTCTCACCCAAGTATAAAACAAAATCTTATGTAATTCCATAATCTTGAACCAACACAAAAAATTGGAGGTTGTCAAAACAAGCCATAGGGAAATAAGATCAAATACTAAACAAAACATAATGTAAACACCATGTATAACAAGAATATGAAGACAAAGGAGAATAACAAAGGCATAGGTAAAGAGGATTTCTTGGTAAAATGACATCATAAATGTAAAAAAATGAGAAGTCTTGGTCAACACTTAACTTTTATGAGACAAGTTGTAAGACCAAACTGTGGAAAGCATTCTCATGTACAATGAAGAAGTGAGGAGACCTTGAACGAATTTGGGGTTTCCCACTTCCTTGAGAATTGTGGAGTGGAATAAATGAGCTACCATCCTTAGACCAACCAAAAAGATGGGATTTCTAATACAAGACACAAGGCAAGAAAACCAAACACTAAATGAACCACAATGAAAACCCCATGCAAAATGAGAAGAATAAGATGAAGAAAAACAACTTATATAAAAAAAAAAAAAAAAAAAAAAAAAAAAAAAAAAATAAAACAAAACACTAAAAATAAAATTCAAACCTTGTCGGTGCAAGGGAGAGGAAGATGAAGGTGAACACCAAGGTGAAGGAAACAAAACCACAAGTGAGCACTTGGTAAAAAGACAACAACAATGTCAAACAAGTAGAGGTATTGGTCATCAATTAACTAATTATGGCCTAATTAAAGGACATATGTAATTCTTGTAAGTTATTTATGGTTATATTCATACAAATCTATGACTTATAAATTGAATTCAACTTTAAAGGGAAAAAAACATAAATTCCTCTAAATACATGTGTGTGAGGTGCTCCAATATCACATGCTACTACAACCATTGCACCAAGTCCAAGAGAATATGTGCCTTACCTCTTAGACACAATTGTATCCTCTCACAAGAGTTGTACATGCCCAAAAATAAAAATGAGTTACAAATACTTTAAATTTATGTTTATGATATTTGGTAATTATAAAATTAAATATATAATCAATGAAAGTACCAAAAAGTGTTGATAAAATTAAATATATAATCAATGAAAGTACCAAAAAGTGTTGTATTGACATAATTCAATAAACCATATTCAATATGATTTTCTATTAGACCATAAAAAGTATGCATGTAATGAAATTATGAAATTATTGATGGAGAACAATTGGATTGGAACCAAAATGGCCAACCAAATGAGATGGCATGCATGCTCTAGAATTTAGAATGGTTGTGTTGTGAAGGCTCTACACCGAGTGGTCTAAATGACTCTTGAAAAGAAGCCACCACAAATGCACTATGTTCAACTAGATTATGAGTGAAGGACGATATCATAGTACCAGTAGACTAAATCCTATCTCCTAGCTAAGGTGGATGGGCCTGGGAGGAAGTTAGGCACATACTATTGTATCATATATGATCCATATTCACATTACATATTTAAATTTTTAACTTGATAATTGGCACATACTAGCTTATCATACATAATCCATATTCTCATTACATTTTAAAGTTTAAAGTTTTTCAGTCTCCTATATATATAACCTGATCTTGTTTGTTAAGAACTCGAGAGTTCTTTGTTTTCTTGATCTTGTTGCAACTTCTTTCCTCAAAGATGATGTTGCATTGCCACTTTCTATTTCTTTCTTTTGGCTATTGTCCAGATTCTCAACAACTTGTGCAACTTCCATTCTCCAAAATGAAGCTACAATGTGTTTTGTACAACTTTTACTCAACAAAACGAAGGGCCCAACAGGCTCTGACAACAATCCTTGACTCGCCCTGAGTCAAGTCTTCATCTTTTCTGTGGTCTCTGGCTTGGCCTATTGTTCTTTCTTTCATTTTGGTTATGAGTTTCTTTCACTTCCGTCTTTGGTTGTTTTTGGTTTCTCTTCTTCAGACAAAGCGCCCAACTCATGTATGAGTTTGAGAGCTCTCTTCCTGACCTCTTGGAAGTTATCCACTTTATCCTGCCACTTCCTAGAAAGTAGTGAAGCTTCAACAAAAAATTGTTGAGTGGCATTTATGATGCATTCCTTTGGCTCTGACGCAACTAAGGAGTTCCATTCTGAGTCAGCAATGGAATCGACTTGATGTATCTGTAAGTACAATGTCTGAATTACAGGTCAAAATTATCGTATCTCTTTCTTGGCAATGGTTTCAACTTCATATAATGCATTCATCTCATTGTCCACTTGCTGGATTTTGTCAAATTTCACCTGTTGTTCCAGTGGATCCAGGGTGCTAGGTGCTTCTACATTGAGCGATTAGATATTCATGCACAATTCCTCCAATGTGTGATTGCGCCTTGAAATGATTCCCATCCAATCACATACCTCTTTAAAGATCTTTGTGCATTCAATAGTCTGTTTATGCAACGTTTCCCTTACATTGTTCCCTTCCAAGACAATTTTCTCCATTTTCTTTCGAAGCTTCCTGGGTTGCAATTCAACTTCTTTTTTGTTGTCTCGCAGTTGTGCTTCAAGGATTTCTTCTCTTTCTACCAGTTCTGACTAGGATACATGAATTAACTCGATCTTCTCCATAGGATCATTTTGTGTGCTAGACTCTAGCAGCTGAGGCACTGTCTTCCTAATCGTCATCCAAGCCTCAGAGAGTTTTTCTTTACTTTCTCCACCTTCAGTTCTTCTTGAATATTGGAATGTTCTTGCTACGTTCGTTTTTCTTGTGCAATGAGTCCTTCCTATTTCCATAATTTTGCTTCTCTTTCAGCCTGTTGGATCCTATTCTCTAGTTGTTCAGTTGAGGCTCTAATTATGCCTACCAGCTACACTTTTGGTAATTGTGCGAGTTCACCCGATGAAGGAGTGACATCCATGGGTAATCGAACTTGAAGTGGAAGTCCACTGGACATCGATTGTGCGGAGGGTGTCTGCACCTCTTCTTCTCCTGGGGATTTCCCTTGCAGTTAATGTGCAAGTCAAGTCTTCAGTTTTGCTGGGAATTGGGGAAAATATTATGTCTTGGCCAAAAAAAATTGCAAGAGTTCCATGCATAGCTCTGGGTTCTAGAAAACTGGTTCCAATTGCCTTTGCAAAGATGTTTTTCTCTACCTCGATGTAGTTTTAGGTTCCTTTTGAACCTTATAAGTGTTTTCCTCTTTCTGTAACACATTTTCTAGGGTTCTGCTTCTATGGATGGTAATCTTAACATTGATTGTTGAGAGAGAACGTTGAGTGCTTGGAACTTGAGGTAGTGGAACAATTTGACTCTCCATTGACGATGGAGTGTTCTGAATGGGTATGAATGGAACGACTGACTAGCTCGAGACCTCAGGGGTCAAAGTAATGTGTTCTAGTACATTCTTAGGTGTTATAGAAAGATTTGCCTCACCCTATGAAATCTTGCACAAAGGGCCTTATTCCATTTCCCTATGCAGACTTATCTTCCTTGTTGATAAAATCCAAAGACAAAAATAAATATTTTTTCACATGTATGCATCTTGCACACTATACAACATGCATATACGTAGGTTGCTCTACTACAGCTCGCGTACATCAGGATTTGTGCCAGAAAATGAAAATTAAATGTCGGGTTTCCATGTCACGACAAGAGATCTTTGATCCTTGGCCTTCCACATACTGGAAACGTTCTGACTCGACCCTTCAGTTCCATTTTGAAGGCTATAAATGGGCCAATTCTGAGCTATGGAAAAGGAAAAGGAATTCAACTTTGAGAGCAAAGTTACTCTGGAGAAATTATTTACTTCATATTGAGTCTGCATCCCTTTGTCATTTAATTCTGATCATAGTGTTCAGCCCCCAATATCTTCCCTTGTTGATTGAGAACCTCATTGTTTCTCTCTTATGAGCTTGTCTTTGGTGGAGGATTGAAGTGGTGGAGGCCCAGCTGGAAGGAACTTAGTTTCTCAGTTCCGAACCGTGCCGACATGGAAGTCTATAACGTTTTCACTTATGTTGGTCATTTATTAATAGAAATACTCTTTGCCCATCTAATTGATATCTTGCAAATATATGAGTTATTATCCATGGGCATATTTGTCAAGTTTATTACTGGATTATTCTATCTAATGTGCTAACCTTTTATATCATCACCATATGTTTTCTTTTCTTGTTTGTTAAGAACTTGTTGGAGGTATATAGCTTTGGGTTGAAGTGCTCAACGGTGGACCTCATCGAACATCTGGACGAGGTAATCCTCTTTCTTATCTCGCTTGCATATTGGTTTATATAGCATGTTTTTGGGATAGAGTTGATTTATGCAGTCATTTTCGTCTGTTGTGGTTTACCCTAGCCATAGAGAGATTTTCCTCATAACAGAATCGACGACCACACTGGGGATTGAATCTTCTTTCTTAGGGTTTGGAGTACTTTTCTCCTTAGATTGATCTTATTTCTATTGTGTTTCTTATCGCATCATTGCTTGATAGTTTCTGGTCATTCTGGGTCTGAGTTCTCAGCCTTTCTTCCTTGTCTAGCCTTGTTTTGAAGCATATACGTGCCTTTTTCCTTGATAGTTGCATACATATGAAGGCTGTCTCACTGCAAGATGTGTATACATGCTCTGTTTGCTTGAATAGTCGCATACATCAGTTTTCCTAGCTTGTTTTCTTGGTTTGGTGGTTGTTGGGTAGGATTTGATGTTTGTTGAGTCTTCTTAGGTCTTTGTAGCGCATTCTAAGTGCTTGTGGGACATCTGGAAACCCATCTTTGGTTGAATTTCCGAGCATAGTCTTTCTCATCATATTTTCATTTTTTATTGTGCTTGTACATTGGGCTGGGTGTTTTGCTACTTGGTATCCTACTTGAGTTATCTTTTTATATAAAAAATAGGGTTATATATCAAGTTACTTTTTAGTCCATGCATTTTCAGTTTTGTTATATTGAAAATAAAAAAAATAGGCATTTTCCATTACTTGGCATTTTTGTCTTTTGAAGTCCTTGTCATTATCTTAGTGCATATAGTGAAAGATTGCATTTTACTTTGGAATTGTAGAGTTGAATTTGAAAATTGCATTGGTTTTTAGAAGCATANAAAAAAAATAGGCATTTTCCATTACTTGGCATTTTTGTCTTTTGAAGTCCTTGTCATTATCTTAGTGCATATAGTGAAAGATTGCATTTTACTTTGGAATTGTAGAGTTGAATTTGAAAATTGCATTGGTTTTTAGAAGCATATCATTCATTGAAAGTTAAAGTTAGGACTTTGCATTATTTTCATATTTACTTTTCTTGCAGAGTCATAAAACCATGAGTTTCACTACCATACCATTTTGAGTAATCACGACCATTAAAATTAATGCTATAACTTAAAATTGATTAGTCATGATTTTATTTTCTAGGGTACACAAACTAGCCTAGGATTTAGTGCCTTGGAATAGGATTTTGTGAGTAAACTTCTCCAAGGTAATTAAATCAACATATGTGTCTAAGTCATAGAGTGGAGAAATCCATTGTATAATTGGTAAGATCAGGAGGCTCCACTCACACCAGAGTTAAGCACAAGGTCGTGCGAAGTCAACTAAAGGGATATTCCCTCGATACCTTCCTAGCGTCAGAGATATTTTCGGGGATATATTTGTATATGGGGATCTTGCTAGTTCCTTTACCTCTGTGAGAGGAGGTACTTTCAAGGTTTCGGGCTTTGCTACCCTGCCCATACGGTGGACCTGAATTATGACTACTCTCATGTGCATTGGTTATACAGTGGTTTATTATTTGCTTGACTTAGGTGTCTCATAGGTTACTTACATGGGTTATTTTGCAGGTACCCTGGGTCAGATAAGGGTTGGAAAACACATAGCCTTTATGGAGGATTACCTCTCCGTGGGGATCTGACCGACTAGTTTTTAAGCCCACTAGGGCCCTTAGAACAGATTTTGTTACCTCTGATCTTTAGCAGGGAGTCTCAGGCCCCTCTTGGGCGAGACATACCTTCTTTAGGGAGGGAGGCCACCCAACCACTTTATCCTATTTGCATCTATATTGGCCATTTGAATTTTGGTGTGCTCTTTGATTACCAGTTGTCCTTAAGAGTCTATATTGAGTTCTCATTATCATGGATAGTGTAGTCCCTTTGGCTCCCTCGTTAACCGCTACCTACCCCATGATGCCTACTCAGTTCATCGGGACGAATCCTCCTGTATCTTACAATGGTATGAAGAACTATGGTACTCAGTCTGTGCCTTGGGTCTCTATTCATTTTTCCATTGATATGCCTTCACCCTTGCAATCCTCTCCCTGGTCCACTTATATGAATCCTAGCATTGGATCCGGGGGCACCATGGCCCGAATGCCTATGTCTTCACTTGATATGAGTCATGTCCCTCAACCATCTTTCACAACGAGAGGTTGGAACCTCCCCTCTTACAGATCCAGTCCTAGAGACGCTCTTTTATGAGCCAATACTTAGATGAGTGCTTATTCTACTTATTACACCCCATCCATGTATCCTTCATCCGTCATGTCGGTTCCTTCGAACACTTTTCCCATGAAGACTCCTCATGTATCCCCGGGTGTTTCTTATGGGGAGAATCAATTTTACAGTTCGGGCTACCCTCTTTATGGAACCGCTTCACAAGGGGGAAACATATATCTTCACTCAAATATTCCTTATCATACTTATGTCTCATCACAAACTTTCGTCATTATTCCCATACACACCTCTTCAAATCAGTTAGGTGAAGGATACTACCTTTTTGGACAGGGACAGGGGGTAAACCAGGATCCTTCCTAGCCTGCAATGTTTCAAAGTCAATCTTTCCTGAGAACTTGGTATCAAATGCCACAACTCGGTGCTAGTCCAGTCACTATTAGTCATACTGGAGCTCAATCACCAACCTCTACCAATCATGTTTGAGATGATTTGACAACCTTTGCAATTCATATTGACAACTAGCACCCAATCGTTGCTATTCATGTTGGGGGAACCACTCTAATCGCCATGAGTCATATCAAACTCACATCTCCAACCTCTATACATCATGTGGGAGATGACTCTCTCTCCTTTTCCAGTCATAATGAGAGCATGTTTCCAGCCACTTTGAAGACCACTGGGGGAATTGAGAAGCCTCAATGCCTCAAATGTAAACCTAAATTCCTTTGCAGGACTTGTGAAGGAGATCACCTTACTCGTTTGTGTCCAACTACTGCTGGGATACCGGAAGCATGGGGCTCACCTAAGGGCCCTTCATATTCTGAGGCATTTGTGGTGTCCCCACACCCTATTTCTCCTTTGATTGACACAATTGTAACGTCACCACAGTCCTCTCCTGACCTCACCCCCTTTGTCAAGGGTGATGTGTCCACTATCCCTATTATCGTGCATCCTCTTCAACCTAGAATTGAAGAAGTGGTCACACCAATGAAATGTCTAGTCAATCCTACTCTCCTTATGGAGGGTGATGCATCCTTCAATAATGTCATCAAAATTCTTGATCTTGCACCTTCTGAATGAGAGAGATTTATTCTCTCCCCGAGTACTCTCCCTCCAAGTCCTGAGGAAGTTCCCTTCAATTGGGATGGCCTTGTGGGGTACCCAATGCCCCCTCCTATGTCTTTTCCTATAAGAGACATTATCTAATCCATCACGAAGACCATATACTATGTTAGTGCTTTATCCTCATCGAATTGGAGAGCTTTGGGTTTTCCCAAGCTTATGTCGGCTATTCCTAAGATACTAAAATTCCACAAAAGTCCATCACGGGAGCCTTGGCCTCCCCCATGACTTGCCGCCTAGAATCTCCCAAACGAGTCTGAGTTAAGATCTTTTCCGACTCGTTCAAAAAGTGAAAATATTTTCGAGTGATTTGTCCCTTTCACACTCGTCAATTTGGACTTGAAAGGTTGTGAGCCTTAGTTAAGCTCTTTTCTGACTCGTTATCAAAAAGTGAAAATATTGCTGAGTGAACTTGTCTCTTTCACACTCGTAGATTGGATTTGAAAAGATATCTATTTGGCACAAGTTTATCCCTTTTTCACACCAATTAGACTAAAAGACATAAAAAAGGACATTTTTTGGTGTTAAGTTGTGATTGCATCTCATGCCCTTGCTTGCAGTATTGAGCCTATTGTCGATTCTCGCTTTGCTTTATAAACCATTTGCCTCAGAAGATTTGCATCGTCAACCAAGAAAATACTTGTTTATATCCTTCACAATTTGACACCATATACCTAGGAGGGAACATTCCTTCGAGTGTCCATCTCCCGCATGCATTTCCCTGCATTGAGAATAGGTATGTTCCACTGCTGGAACTAGTTTTTCTTACTTGCAACACTCATTTCCTCATCTGTATCATAGCATTCATTTGTCTATGAAAAAACAAAAAAAGACGGGCGGGAAGGGAGTATTATCTTATATTGGCAGCAGTCGTGTCGCCTTTGAACATAGCACAAAGTTATTGAGTCCATTCATCATCATAATTTTGGGATTAGCATGGCCTTAGGAAGCTGAGCTCGTTACGGATTCTTCTCTACCGACTGGTTACTCTTCCAGTCCCTATAGAGAATTTCATTGATGCCTCATGCATCTCATGGTTTCATCATTGGGTCTATGATGCTGGAGTCCTCCATATGTCTCATGCTCTTGTTCAAAAGAAGTCTATCAACCTGTGTCAACTACTCCTCATAAATATTGACTTTGCATGTCGGCCATACCCTCAGTTTGTCTTAGAATCACATGATACTATAGTCCTATCATGCACCCTGGCCCTACTTTCATCATTGGTAGGTAACCTTGAAACCAACATTTGACATTTCATCATTGGTCATTGACTGGGTGGTTTCCCTTGTGTTCGATGGTAATAAATCTATTCACACATTGAGATTTGTGCAATGTCTTAGATTCCATTAGCCTTATTGGTGGTATCCTCACCTTTGTCAGCAGTTTTCATCATTGGCTATTATTCAGAGGGTCTTTTTCGTGTACTGCTTGCACTTGGCACACACAAAAAATGCACATGGTCATTGGTTCATGAACATGTTCTTCATCCAATTTCCACCAAATCATGAAGCTCCTACTTTGTACCTCATGCTAGTTGATGAGAGATGCTTTAATGCTCTCCTTTCAGTGGGTCTCTTTCCATAGACTTCAACCCATTTATTCTAGAAACAAGACCTAGAGTCTTATGAGTACCTTGAGGCTTATAGTCATAAGTGGTAGGCTCTCTCACCATCGACAGTTGTGAATACATCAATGTCTCATGATCGATGGATTCTTTAGTTGTTCGACACCGACTCCTTTATTCACACTTGTAAGAATGTACTCGGTGCCTTGATACCTACTTTCATTATCGGTAGGTTGTCTCGTGTTTTCTAATGGTATAGATCAATGACTAGTAATCAAACAATGTCTCATTGTGTTCTACCTCAACTCCTTTATTCACATGATGTAGACTTGCACCCTTGGCGAATTCTATAGAAGACTTGAAGACATCACTATGTGGCTGCAACTTTCCTGAGTTGTTGCTTACTTTTCATTGGACCAGTACCTATATGAATTAAGTGATCATGGGCGATCAGATTGTACTCCATGGTATACAAATATCTTCATATTGGTTTTGAGACTAGTTCTACTGGGCCTTGTTCATGACTATGACAGCTATTGGCATGTAACCACATTTGTATTTTCATATTCATGGCCACAGACACTTGTTTGTTACATTTTCGCATGGATCTGCAGTGTAATTTTATTGGCAGCGATGCATGAAAAGTCAGTGCAGAATGTATTGAGCATCTCGTTCTTCCAAATGGTTCCCTACCACTCCACTTCTTGGTTGTTTATAATGTATTTTGACCATCGCAGATACTCCTCTAACCTCACACATTAGGGGGCATATGTTATAGAAATATTTTCCTCACCCTATGCAATCTTGCATAGAGGGCCTTATTCCATTTCCCTGTGCAGACTTATCTTCCATGTTGATAAAATCTAGAGAAAAAAAAAATATGTTTCCACATGTATGCATCTTGCACACTATACAACATGCGTATACGCAGGTTTCTCCACTACATCCCATGTACATTTAGATTTGTGCCATAAAATGAAAATTAAATGTCGGGTTTCCATGTCATGATAGGAGATATCTGATCCCTGGCCTTCCATATACTATAAATGTTCTGACTCGGCCCTTTAGTTACATTTTGAAGGCTATAAATGGTCCAATTTTGAGCTATGGAAAAGGAGAAACAATTCAACTTTGAGAGCAAAGTTACTCTGGAGAAATTATTTACTTCATATTGAGTCTGCATCCCTTTGTCCTTTATGTCTAAACACAATGTTCAACCCCCAATATATTCCCTTATTGATTGAGAACCTCATTGTTTCTCTCTTATGAGCTTGCCTTTGGTGGAGGATTGAAGTGGTGGAGGCCCAGCTGGAAGGAACTTAGTTTCTCGATTCTGAACCATGCCAACACAAAAGTTTGTAACATTTTCACTCCTGCTGATCATTTATTAATAGAAATATTATTTTCTTGTCCAATTGATATCTTGCAAATATATGAGTTATTATCTATCGACATATTTGTCATGTTTATTAATGGATTATGATATCTAATGTGATAAACTTATATATCATCACCATATGCTTTATTTTCTTGTTTGTTGAGAACTTGTTGTAGGTATATATCTTTGGGTCGAAGTGGTAAATGGTGGACCTCATCAAACATCTGGACGAGGTAGGCCTCTTTCTGGTCTCACTTGCATATTGGTTTATATAGCATGTTTTTGGGAAAGAGTTGATTTCTGCAGTCATTTTCATCTGTTGTGGTTTACCCTATCCATAGAGATATTTTCCTTGTAACCTTAGGTAGGTCAGGGGGATCTAGCTACATGGGCTCAGGTGAAGTGGTTTGGGTTGAATGGTTGTGTCTTGCGGTGGTAATGGGGGTTGTGGGGGTGATGGGGGTTTCTCAATGATTATGGTTGTGGATGCAGTGGTATATGGTTTGGGATCATCTTGAATGTTGATCGATGTTTAAGAAGATCGAACAAATGCTTGAGTATGAGGTATGGTCAAGGAAATCAGTTGTGGGTTCAGAATCTTCACAGGGGACAGCCCTCTCATGGGTTTCTTAAATAATGGATCTCCTATGAAAGCAGTGGCGAGGATGTCATTGACATCTTTACCTAATAGCACAGATTGATTAGGAAGTTGCAGAAACATAGGAAATGTCCTCTTCTTGTGTTCCATAGGTTGTGAATTCTCTTTATCTTCTTATTCCATCGGCATCGAGATGTTTTGTTTCTTCTCATCTTTTCCAAGACTCAACCCTATGCCTTCTTCCTAACCCTTTTTCTTCGGGATCTCTGCAAGAAAGAGGTAGTGCATGCCAGATTTGCATGGATTGTACTTGACGCCAGTCCACAACATAACTTCTTTGTCAAATTTTTCCTCATCTAGGTAGAAGGGGAGAAACCTTGAGTGGAAGTCTTCCCACTTTGTATGCCTTCACCAAACAAGATTATTGTGGTGGTTCAAGCCAAAAACGATATTCAAGGTGTTTAGGTTCAACAACCCTTTTGGTATTCGTCATCGCTGAGCTGCGTCAATCAATAGATTGTACCACTTTGAGAAAGTGACATTGTTGAATTCCTGGTTCTCCTGGTCCACCCTTGAGTGCCAAGTTTCGAACACTTTGGCAAGGCGACCTTTGTAGCTACACCAGTTGAATACAACCCTGTTTGCACAAAAATAAGCTAGGAAAAGTGAATCTAGGGTGCATTCACATTTGTAATAGGACCACATGACCTTTCTTGCAATTATATAGCAGGTCATCCGAACTGTTTCTGGAATAATTGGGTCAATTCTTGTTGTTCGACCACCTCTTTCTGTGTGGAACTTCTCATACAGTCTAACCTCACCTTTGCTTTTTTCGTGCTTGCTCAGGCCTTGGAATCCTTTGGTGACATCCTCACCCTCGAGAGATAAGTCAGTGAGATGGTCGATGTCATCTGCATGAATCGGATACCTCTGCTCGAGCCATAGAATATTGTCATGCACTCGGTTAATCAAGAATTTTTTGCAACGCACAACCTCGCCAGTGTTCCCGAAGACCAGTAAGTCTTCGAGGTTCATGATTGTGGAGTTGAACATATTGATAAATTCAGGCTTGGGGAAAAATTGCATGACTCCGATGTCATTCAGATAAAAGTCCCAAAACATGTCAATGTTCCTCTATGGGAACAACACTTGGTCTACCAAATCAAGGTCCACGAGCTTTACTTGCTCTATCTTTCCTTTGACATCCCCGAAGATCTCGATCCAAGGATCATATGGTTCATTTGGGATTGCTTATTTGGGAGATGAACTTCGGCCTCTTGTTTCTCTTGGCATGGTAGCTCTGAAGTGTTGATATGCTGGGTAAATTAGGGTTGGATTTGTAACAGGAGAACGAAAAACTCTCAGGGTATGCACAATTGTAGAAAATTCAAAATCTGGCAAACAATAAATAGTGATACTTTCTTGTGCATTGATGGGTTCTTATAACTGGATAACTAGAAATATTTTGTAAGAACACATAAAGACACTCATGATTAGGCCATAAACGTGGTTTTAGGCTTAGGTGTATGACGAGACGGATAAAGGGGTAGGATCTATCAATTGATCTTGGCTTTTAATGAATGGACTGACATGTGCATGGTCAAGTTGAGGTGCTTATCCTTTGAACAGTTGAGAAGTGTGGTGGGGATATCGATTCCATATGTGCTTATCACCTCTTTATGGCTTAACGAAAAACTATGATGGGTTATGGTGGCTATCGTAAATAGTATGACTGGATTGGGTACGTGTGGTACATGGGTTGTGATTGAGCTTAGATTCACCCTCCCTCTGACCACAACGGGGATCCCCGTCATATTAAATCACTTAATTTAATTTAATTTTGGATCTTTCAATCCCATGCGGTTGAGTAAGAAGGTATGCGCAAAAGGAACACTTAGACTGAAAAATAATATATGTCGTGGTGCATTAAATGGCCACTCCGACGTTTATTAACTGAATTAAATAAATTGCAGAAAATGAAAATATAACTATTGTACATGCTCCTTTGGATTAGAGAAACCTTTCTTTGGCTCAAGCATGATAAATGTAGGATTTCAGGTGGGCTTCATTCACCCATCCTGGCCAAAGGATACCATCTAGTTGCGCGAGCATTACTGCACCAGAATGTCAGATTTCCAAAATTATGAATGGACTCAACCAATGCATGCACAACTTGCCTGGATGTTTCTGATATCGACTGTCATACATGATTACTTTATCTCCTTGTGTGAATCTCTTGGACTTAATATGCCTATCATGCCAAGATTTTTTTCTGGCCTTCTCAACTGTCTGATGAAAATCCGCTATAAATATTGCTTCCTCAAGTTTTTGCAAGTCTTCAATCCTCTGCGCAACTGATTCCTCATCTTTCATGTGTGTGGCTTGGGCTATATACAGACTAAGGGTGATAAATTATGGAGGTACGAAAACTTATTTACCATAGAACAACTGAAATGGGGTATATCTATTTAATTTCTTCATGGTAGTTATGTAAGCCCACAAGATTGTTGGAACTCTATCATCCCAGTCTTCCCGTTTTTCACAACATACTTTTGTTAGTCCTCTTTCCAAAATTTTATTAAATGCTTCTACTATACCATTAGATTGTGGATGGTAGGGACTGCTCTTACGATGTTGTATAAGAAATTCAGTTTTCAACGTTGTGATTGTGCTGCTGATAAAGTGACTTCATTGATCATTGTTAGACTTCTAGGACATCCAAACCGAGTGATAACGTTCTTGAAGATAAATCTAGCCATTGTATATGTAGAACAGTCTTGAACTTCCTTTGCTTCAACCCATCTTGTAAGGTAATCAATTGCGGTAATGATGTAACTGGCCTTGGAGTTTTTAGACAGGGGGTTGATCGATCCATTAAAATCAATATCCCACTTCTCAAATGATTGAAGTGCTCTGACTGACTGAAGAGGTAATTCATGTCTACGTGACAACTTTCCTACTCTCTAGAAATGTCACAAGATCTATCATACTCCTTATCATATTTAAGTAATGTGGCCCACCATAATCCAACTTAAAGTACCTTATGTGCAGTGGCCTTACCTCCAACATGTCCTCCCGCAACTCCACTGTGGAATTCCAACAGGATATCGTGCCTTTCATGGTCCAAGACACATCTTCTCAGGATGTTGTCGAGTCCCAATTTGTAAAGTTTCTCGGAAATCAATTTATAGTCTGTTGTGCGAACCACCATATGTCATTTATGGGTTACAAAATAAGTTTATGGGAAGCTCCTTGTACCGAGGAAGACAACGATGTCTTCAAGATACTCTCAAATGGCCTTAATTTGGAATAGTTTTTCATCTGGGAATTGATCATCCACCGCTCTGCTACTTTCCCTTGACCCTAATATGGAAAGGTGATATGGAACTACATTGCATCTTCCTGGTTTGACAATTACTTCAAACTGAAATTCTTGAAACAACAATATCTATCTACAAATTCTTCCTTCCAATACTAGTTTATTGACTAGGTAATTCAATGCAGAATGCTCAGTGAAAAACTTGAAATGAGAGCCTAATAAGTAGTGTCTAAACTTTTGTAATGTATAAATCATATTTAAACCTTCCATTTCAATGGTTGTGTAGTTGTTCTCAGTTTGCGATAGTTTTATGCTGGCAAAGTAGATAGGGTGGTCCATATTCCCTTCTCCAGGTTGTGCTAAAATGGCTCCTAGGGAGATGCCTGATGCATCCACATGTACATGGAAATCAATTTCCCAATTCGAAAATATCAAGATAGGTGGACTACTTAGTTTCTCTTTGAGAATGTTGAATGCCTTGTCACATTTTGGTGTCCATTAGAATAGTTCAGACTTCTTCAACAATTTCTCAAGGGGTGTTATAATAGTTCCATATCTTCTGATGAATCTATAGTAATATCCCATATGTCCCAATGTGGAGTGCAACAATTTGGCACTTATAGTTGGCGGCATGTTCATAATGACCACAACTTTATATGGGTCTACCGGGATTCCTTCTATGCATACAATTTGGCCTAACAGATTGCCATGAGGTACACAAAAAATACAGTTTCTTATATTTAGAGATATATTTATTTCACAACATCTATCAAGCATTAACCAGATTATCCTGACATGATCTTTTAATAGGTTGTACACCATCCAATCATCCATATAGACTTCTACAAACTTGTGGACGAATTCTCGAACGCTATTATCACAATTCGAGAGAAAACTACATGGGAATTATTCAAACCAAAGGGCATTACATTTATGTGAATGATCCCCATTCGGTTATGAATGTAGTCTTCTTGTTGTCTTCCTCTATTATTCTGACTTGATGATATCCTGAGAATCTATCTGTAAAAAAATATGATTCTTTTCTCGCAACTTGATCTAATACCTCTTCACTGAAAGGTGTTGGAAATGGGTCATGCACACATGCAGAATTGAGACTCCTATAATCAACACAGACTCGAATTTCTTATGTACCTTTCTTACTCTGGATAAGTATGGGGATAATCCATTCTACTTCTTCAATAGGGAAAATAAATCTTGCCCCAAGCATTTTTTCCACTTCTTTCTTAACCTTTTCTTTTATTCTAGGGTTGAGGCGGCATGGTTTTTGTTTCACAGGTATCAAGTCAGGTTTCAACTCTATTTTCATTTCTCCCATGGCTCCTTTTATGCCTTTTAGTTTCAAGAACGTTTTCAAAAACTAGTCCTCATATTCTTGTGATAGATTATGTACTTCGTTCATAGCTAGCTCATACTAGTAGTCTCCTATAGAAGCTATATTAGGATTATCTATGCTCCCTATATTGACTTTCCACAACTTTAATGGGTGATTATAAGAGCTACATGTGTGACTAGGTATGGTATCATGAATCTCTCTACTTCCTTTTGTTTCTTGAATGTCTAAGTTTCTAATCTCTTCTAAGTCATCAGGGTTTTCTAGGTCTCTCTCAAATTTACAACAAGGTACATTTATCTTATCAATTTCAAAACTCAGACTAGACTGAAGCAAGTGAACATGATCAACACATACTACTGGACTTGATCTCTTTTTACAAATGTCGGTAAAAAAAAATTCCCTAATTTTTTGAAGGACAATGTTGAGCTTGGGGTACTTACCTGTAAAGGATAAATCTATGAAAAATTGTTCTTGTAAGGTCTGCCAATAGTTCATTTGTCTTTTGGTCTCCTCATGTATATACCAGGCCCTTGGGATAGGCCCCAACGAATGGAAAAATATAAGGATCGATAGGTGAGTGGGTACCTCCATAACTCTCCACTACTTTAAGAAATGTTTAATATGCATCCGAGGGTCATATCGTTCGTTGAAAAATTGCACATCTTGGAAATATATCTTCATTCCCTCCTTCAGTTAGTTCCTCCTTTGGAATCAACATCGGATGGCTTGTTTTGCATCCTCCCACTCCTTAATCGAGGCTTTATGAGTGGCCCACCATCTAGCGGGGGTATCCTGTAAGGCTAAGTCAAGAACAAAGATCCTTTTCTCCATCGTTATCTTCTTATCCATGGTGGTGAGAAAATAATGTACCTCTGAGGTACCATTGTATGTAGGGGGTTCTCTGGCCTTAGTTTCAATCCATCTTATTCCCCTGACAATTACACATTGTCTTGAAAATCGCTCATATGAACCTTGCTACCAACTGTCAAATGCTAATTCTGAATCCTCATCAATAGATTGTGCTCTTATCCAACCTACTAATCCATCCACAGTAGGATTTATGTAATCCAGTATCGTACCTATTGTAATGGTGTATAATTGGTCAAGGGCCTTTGAGTCCATATTATGGTCCATTGGTTCAATATATTGAGGCCCTAGACAAGGATCTAAGGGTTGAACTACTTTTATCTCGTCTGCTTCAAACGTCATGGTGTCCCTCTTTAGATTAATGATAGCATAGTTGTCATATTCCCAATCAATCCTAAGTAGAGCGGGGTAGGGATCCTTATCTCCCATGATTTCAATTACCTCTAAATGATTTGTGGTCTTAACTCCTGCAACATCTATTTCCACATTTTCCAGTCTTCCAACTAGGAAGATGCAGTATTGATTTTCCATTCTCAACTGGATGGGGGGATATACTAACTGAGGTTTTCCCAAAGCTTCCCAGGTATTTTTGAGTAGGATGTTGACATTTGATCCCAAATCTAGCATGACATCTTTGATTTCAAAATCATCTAGCTGGGCTTCTAACCTAAATTATTTTCTTGTTCACACCTTTCTTATTTGTATTCTCTAGTTGTTGTTCTTAGGGAGGTTAGTCCTTACTATGGCTTCTAGGGTTCCCTCGTTCCCCAATATCAAGTACAGGGTGTTTCACAACTTTTGAGTAAGTTGGTCATCCCCTAGGATATCAAAGAATAACTGAAACCAAATATTTATTACACTTTGAGACTACTCAGGGTGTCTTCTTGGAATTGCAAAATTCCTGGGTTTTGGTGGTGAGGTAGGGGCTTGCGCGAGGTTAGGTTGAGAGGAAGTTCTAGGAGGATTATCCATTATTTATGGAGTGGGGATACTCTTAATTATTTCTATTGCATTTTTGGAAAAAAACTTTTGTTTCAAAGGATCATACCTGTCATCTTTGGGACTAGATTTCTGAATATTGGAATGAATGTCTACATCTTCCCCAATATTTTATCCTCTCTGAGTCATGATTTTAATATTGGGTAGTTTACCCTCAATTACCATTTTTAATTCTGAGCTTATGAGATTATATCCTCATTGAAGAACCCGATCTTCCCACTTCGTGATCAACTCTGGAAAGTCTTCAGTTGCGTGTCCATTATTCCTACAGTGCGAGCACCATGGTCATCTTGGATGAGGGAATTCTCTAGCCAAATGACCTTGTTCGTTGCAGTTATAGTATCAGTTCATCCCTCTGCCTCCATTTCACCCTCCTCTGAATCTACCTCTAGCCCCACCTCCATGGCCTCTTCCAGGTCCTTGGGGGGTTTCATTTACTCTTAATGTTCTCCAATATAATTTGTGAGCTAGTGCATCCAACGCTCTACATTGATTTGTGGCATGGGTCGTAGATGCAAAAAACTCATAGTGTATTTTATTGGGAGAATTTTTGTACTTCTTCATAATATTAAATTACCTCGGCGCATGTCTCTGTATCCGACAAATCTCACAATACTCTGTTGTGTGAGAGGTCTGGGCACCTGGGAAGGTACTATACAGCCCTGGTGTATGGAATGGTGGAGTCGTAGACACTTTCACAACTCCTCTCATGGGTCCTGAAGAAGGCCCTATCGGGTTGTGAAGAGGTCTCATTCCCCTTATGCGTGAACATTCATTTTCCATATTCCCTTCTATGTAGCATCCTATGCACCAAGCCTGAGGTCGTCCTAGTATTTGTGTTGTTAATTCTTGAATATTTTCTGTTAGAGTTGAGATTTGTCCCTGAAGTTGCAACAAATTTGCATCCATTGGAGGCCTGGTCATTCTCAGATTCCCTGGATAACCTGCCATGGCTTTGATCTTCATTGATTGTTCCAAGGCATCTGTTAATGTGGCTATCTGTTGTTGCGTTAAAGGAATTATCATCAGATGTAGTAATCCTTGGATATACCATTCCCTCTGGTGGTGTTCATGAATTGGATGTGCTAGCCTCCCAATAACATCCTTAAACTTTTGGATGTACTCCCAAGAATATTCTCCTTCCCTTTGTTGAATCTCCCACAACTTAGAGAGAGCTTGTTGCTCTAATTGAGGTAGCTTGAATTTAGTGATGAACTTCAAATGAAATTGGCCAAGGGTGAATGCTTGTCCTTGCAACCCAGTTTCAATAGCCTTCATATACCATTTGATTGCATGGATCCTCAAGGAAGTCTAAAATTCTACTAACTTATTTGCATCGAGATTCCCTCTAGACCTCCAGATGGCTTCACACAAGAACCAGTGTTTCTCTACATCTTCGTCCCCTTTACCCTAGAATTATGGGTATTGGATAATCGATCCTCCCATATGTCTAGCCATTATGGGTCTCACTGCTCCTATCAAAATAAAACCTAACGGTCCTGGTTGCGATACAACTAGGGATCCCAATATTCTCCTAGAGTTTACACTTACAAACTGATTCTGACTAATTGAATAATTTACCATGGGTATAGAGGACACGTGGGGGATGCGTGATTTGAGGTTGTTTCCTCTAACTTCTAGGCAGGTTTCTTTGATCTGAGGTGTCTCATTCTCTTCCTCTAGAGCATCCTTTTCTGCGTGGTTCTCGATGTTTCCTATTATCGAGGCTGAGTCTTCTTGATCTCCTGCAAGGTCCAGACCTTCTTCATCCTCCCTTTATTCTCCACTTTATTCTTCTCATCCACCCATCTGGGGACTCCTTCCTCTATGCGCTTCTCTATGTTGCAATCTTAGATTGTCCAATCTTTCTTATCTTATCACCATCCTCAACTCTTCCTTCCTTCTTTCATCTATTCCTCTTGATCTGATTTATTTCTGCAACGCCTCAGACCGCTTCCTTACTTTCTTTACTTTTCTGCACCACCACTTATAAACAATGGAGGCTCTCCTTAAGGATCGCTCATTTCTTGCATTCGTTTCTTGATCTTCCCCCACCTTTCAAAGAACCCTATCGCCTTCTCAAGTCATGATCATACCCCAAAATCACCCTACCCTAAGCATAGGTGTTTAGGCTTCCATCTCAGTTGAGGGAATATTTATCATCCCCTTCTCCATAAAAAATACTTTGATGCACGGGGGAATTTTCCTCAACAGTCTGTCGCACACACCTTTCTTGAAAATTTCTTCTGCGAGTGAAAAAGATTGGTGAGTCTCAGCTGCAAATTTGACGACGTATCCCTCCAGAGTCGATTGAACCCAAAAATCTATTTCTTGCATGATCCAATGATCCATTTGGTGAAGTGTTGTGATATTTTATGTATCCCAGGTATAGGTCTTCTTGATGCATTCTTGGAATTATAGAGCTTCTTAGAGCCTATATATCCAATGGAATAGTTCTTCCAGAAATTTAACCCATAATATCTCATATTGGTCGCTTGATCTTTCTGAGTAAAAGACATAATCTCTTATATTCCTCTCACTTTTACCTCACAACTCCACTTCCTTCCATATAAAGGAGTCACAATGTCTCTCCCACCATTGTTGAATCTCATATCTATAGATCTGTGGAATAATTCTCCTCAGAGGTTCCCTTTTAAAGCATAGGTCCCAACAACGTAACCATTTTGTTGGTGCAAAAAGTGTTCAGACCAGTGTTCTTCTTAGGTCACCAATAAAAGGTACGGAAGTAATCTATAGCATTAGAATTTTCATCTTCCTTGAGGGGAAGAAGTCTCACCCGAAGTGAAACCGAGACATGAAAGAGAGGAAAGGGTAAGGAGAATACTTAGATAGACCTCTAAGGTATCAAGGTTCATTGTAGTCTTGCACATAATAGACTAAACTTGTAACAATCCTGAGGAATTCCTAACAGGGGAATAAAGAAACAGAGTTGTGTTTCCATTCATACAGAAGCATTTAAGTACATCAGACATAAAGGTAATAAAGAACAACATTCCATTCATGCATTAGGACTAAATACACAATATTTAGATTCAAAATTTAGGCCTCTGATTATATTGACAATACCAAAATCTAGTACATTGTCTATCTGGTTCTCACCCAGATCTCCATATTCAGCTGTGCTATATTATTGGCCCATTACATCAATGATTCTTGTTACAACATCAATATTGACAACATTAATAGTAATAGCTCTGGACTAACATACTAGAAAACAATGACATTACATCCCTTTCATTAACCTTTAACTATTACCCTATCATTATTCATTAGCATATTACAATCACATCGGTCTTCTATATATACAATCCGACCTTGCTGGTTAAGGACTCGAGAGTTCTTTCTTTTCTTGATCTTGTTGCAACTGGTTTCCTCAAAGTTGATGTTGCGTTGTCCCTTTAACCACTTCTTGTTTCTTTCTTTTGTCCGTTGTCTAGCTTCTCAACAACTTGTGTAACTTCCATTCTCCAAAATGAAGCTGGAACGTGTTGTGCTCAAATTCTATTCAAAAAAATAAAGGGCCTAACACACCGTCAGGGTTGGTTTCAATTTGACAGGCGTTTTTCTAGTTATGGATCATTTTTATTATTATTAGAGGTTTTGGGGTTCATTGTGTTTTGAAACATTTGTTGACAAATCTGCGATATGTAGTCCATCGTCATGATGTAGAAATTAATATAAAAAAATCAATAAAAATTTAGGTAAATTATTATAGGTTTCGAGATTCCCCATGTTTTGAAACATTTTTTCAAAGTTTCGGACGAGGAATTCCATTTCAAAACACTCTGAATCCAAAAAATTATAATAATAACATATTTTTGATATTAAAAACATTTTTCAAAATGTTCTTGGTTTAGTTTGGCTGAAAATTTTAAACTTATAAACAATAATATATAGATTTATTTAAATTTTTTTACTTTGGAAATCAATTTATGTATTTGTGTAATGGATACATTTAAACTTTGTCCAAATTACAACTCAATCCACATGCAAATTTAATTTTTATAACAAGATAGTGGAATTGAAATCAATTTGTAATGAGGTTGCCTAAAGGTTTCAAATGTAAACCCAAACTTTGATAACTAGTGTTAAACAAAACTAGTAGGAACCATGAGAGGTTTCAATTGCATGGCAACAAATAATATTCATGGAAGCAATACATATAAACCACCCAAAGCATGTCAATGATATGAAATAGAATACCTAGAAGAGAAAATCATAATCAAATAGGTGCAGCGACCAAGGTGGCATAAAAGAAGAATGACTTACCCTCCTCTTCCTATTCTAGTTGGTGCTGATTGTTGGGTGGGGTGGGTGGTCTATTTAGAGAAATATAATTTGTTTCTTTGCAATTGTTGTGCATGTTGAACCAAGCTAGAGTAGGCAATCTTTTCTTAGGAGAATGAGAAGGAAAAGCAATATGGTAACTTAGAATTATAGTCACATGAAAAAACAATCCTAATTTAATTAAGCAAAGATCTAATCGAAGAAAAATCCAAACATCTATTTGGAACCTAGTTTTAAATTAAGCAAAGATCTAAATGAAGAAGAATCCAAACATCTATTTGCAACCTAGTTTTTGTATAGAAAACATCAAGATAAAAATAGATGCCAAATGAGATAGAGTAGCACTGAAGACCATCAAAACATAAGCACACAACCATAGTTATTTTTTAGAAAAACAAGAATGCATCAATCAATTTGGTTAGTTTATTAGAAGAGCATGGACCGTGCTAAGAATTGCATTTGTTCCAACTACATCGTCCACCAGACATTAGAAAAAGGCTAGGGACTAATATTGCAATTTATGAGTTTTTCAAATAAACTGGTAATCAATTGCAACAAAACCATACTAGTGATCAAAAGATATAGCCATCTCATTGATCAATAAATATAAATTTGCAAAACAACCTTCTTGTTGCTAAGAGGTAGGGGCAATGTTTTTTTTTAAAGTGAAATTTTGGCAATTTGGCTAAATTTCAATTTTTTGAAAGAAATTTAGGCGAAAAATTTTCATTTTTCATTAAAAGTGAAAAACTTGTAGCCTAATTTATGATTATAGTTATGAATACACATATACTTTTTTACTAAATATAAACATTTTCCATGAACATATAATAGGTTTTCTTAATATTTTCACCAAATCAATGAGTATGCATCCCAATTTTTTGGGTATATTCTCTACATATGCATGATTAGTTAGTAGTAACTACTCTAGGGAGAACCATGAATTTTCAATTGAAGTCATGTGAAATTATATAGAACAAGAAAATGTTTTAATAATTTACTTCTATTATTTTTTCACTTCTTTCAATATGTAGAATATCCAGCATTTGTATATTAGTGTGTAGAATTTTTTCCATGTATTCTTAAATATACCATTGCCATTTTGGAGATTTGTAAGTTCCCTCTGGTGATGTAGAAAGTTTGTTTTCTGAAATTATCTTTCCTTAAGTTTTTTTTTTTAAAATTATTGTCAATGATGCACATGTTGTGACACAAATAAAATGTCCTTGTTGCCAAATTTTAAAGGTAATAACAAAGGAAATGAATGGGTTGTCTCCTAGGCCAAATGATATATTTTTATAAATATGGTTTGATAGCCAAATGGTTTGATAAGATTTATGATTTGTGTGGTTTGAAAAAAGCATTGGTTGGGGTAGCTCCATTAGGAACAGAGGATTTTCCCTTCAGAATCCTAGAGCATGAGTGAGCCAAAGTATGGAGGAAATGTTTCTAAAGAAAAACAAAGAAAACAATACGATTGTCACTTTGGAATTATGACAAATGCTCAATTTATCTAGGAAAAATTCTAAGCAAAGGAAAATGGATACACGTGTTTCAAAAAAATTGATATTCCTCAGACAGTTAAAAACTTCCAAGGCTAAAATCCAAACATCACAAGAATAACTTTATTTGCATAGTATTTTTATGAACAAGCTATTCAAGCACCCTTTCTCTCTTTGTTTGTATCGAGGTATAACTAGCATACAACAAAAAGAACATCAACAACCAAAATAGACCTACGAAAACCTAATCTATAAATTTAAAAACCATTAGAAAACAAATGCAACACCCATTCATTTTTAAAACATCACATTCAAATTAAAAGTAGCATGGTTGTGTACCAATGTATTAAGAATATATTAGAACACCCTACACTAGAAACCAATTTCATAATTTTGAGAATGAGCACCCAATAATTCTGAACAACCACACCTATTTCGGTTACACCCCATAGAACAGAATGACAATGGTCGAAACAACAACTTAAACCCTAACTTTGGTGAAATGGTGAAAGGTCATTGAAACCCTAATCCCACGATTATTTACAAATGCATCAATGACCTAGAAGTCTACATCAAAACATTAAAATTAGCAAGCTCTAAACTAATAGCGCAGCAAGAACAACATAAATAAGGAAATATGCCAAGTGTGCAAATGAAACTCCATTGTAACAAAGCAACAACCAAATCACAATACAACCCAAAAGACAACACAATGACAACAGAGGGAACACTATGCATGCAACATGATTTATAGCACCACTATGATCCACAATAATACCACGATTGCACCAATGTAGATCCAAACACAACTATAGTCACCACAATAGTTGAAGAAAACAACACATAGAGTGAATGGAGAAAACTAAGGAAATTACTCTAAATAAAATGCCACCCAGTCTCTACATACCCATATAGTTGAGATGCAAACAATTACACCCACTTCTCCTTACCAACAAAAATGAATCAACAATGTGGCTCAGTGGCCTCTAACGCATTTTGCAGGAAACATGGAAAACAATTTTACCTAAAAATCCAAGTCACCACTTTGCAAATGGTGCCAATGACTTAGGAATTCACATGCAAACATCACGACAACTAGAGCTCCAAACTAGATAAGCCACAAGAACAATGATGGATACACCCAGACAAGCCACCATCGACAATTCAAAACAAACACACCCTTGAATCACTACAACTTGACAAATAAAATGAAGATTAATGACACCGCGAGATCTACGTAGCAAGCATTAAAAAATACAAAGCTCCAAACCAATAGACATAACAACAATGTCAGAGACACCTACATAGTGAAAATAACACCAATAATTCCAAACAACTACACCCCTAACTTCTTGTCTAGAAAAACCAAGCCACCAATGTGCACAAGGAATCAATGAATTATGGACCAACATGCAAGGGACAGCGAGAGGAGGTGGTTGTGTAAGAATTCATGATGGGCAACTTGACAACCATGATAAGTCTCATGTACATTCTATTGATATTTTAATAGAAAAACATCTTACTTACGAAAAATTAAGAAAAGTAGAGCTTGAAATCAATACCCTCAAGAATGATTGCAAAGATAAGCCTACATCCCGACTGCACAATTGCAACCTCAATGCCAACTAGAATAGAAATCCCTCTTCCTCCCAACAACAAGTTAGATAAAGAATGAATTGAGATGCAAGATGCATGAAGGAGGATGCGTCTACATTCATAGAACCAAGCAAATCCCAACAAGAGCTCCATAAAGAATGAATTGAGACATATATGTATGGAGTACATCAAGGAGGAAGACACTAGTTCATTCCATACAACATCACCTTTACTGAGCAAGAATTAAACCCCTATTACCAACCTAGTTCCCCACCACCCTCCACGTTAATTTTTTTTTTCAACCTATAAATTGGTGGTGTTTAAATATCCCAATCAGCCAAGCAAGAAAAACATAATTTTCAATTTAAAAATAAAAAAATTAATTTAAAAATAATGGTAAACTCGGTTGCGTCTAACCGTGGGAGTGGGAGACACTTGCGTCTCAAATGGCGTTGTTGAACGGTCACTATATGGAGAATACTAACCAATGAAAATGCGCCTCAAATGGGGTTGTTGAGCGGTCACAATATGGATAACTACTAACCAATGAAAATGCGCCTCAAATGGGGTTGTTGAGCGGTCACAATATGGATAACATTAACCAATGAAATATGTTATCGGTGAGGACAAATAATAGGGATTTATTTATAATTATTAAAAACTAATATTAATGAAATTTTAGGGCCATAGAACGTCATATATAATTTGCATCCATACAACTATCACTAAAGTCCACGCTGAAAAATTTTAAACCATAGAGAACGTCGTGGATACTTTGCATCAATACATCTACGTCCAAAGTCCGCGCTATATAAAAATCTAAGAATATATCCTTTTATATATAGATGGGAACATAGTGTGAGTTTCTTTAATGTTTGATTAATTAATGGATACTTTTGTCCTTAATACATGATTTGAGGTCCATGAATTAAATTTTAGAGTCAACCTTTGCTTTGGGACAATTTATTATATCTGTCCATAAATAAATTATATAGTAATCGTTTTCAAATCAAATTTCTTTCGCTTTATATTATCTTTTTGTTTATAATTTTTTTTTTGATAATTTGTGTATAAAATTTTTAGAGAGAGCCTTTGATTTGGGACAATTTATTATATCTCTCCATAAATAGATATAGATTATATAGTAATCATTTTAAAATCAATTTATTTATTTATTTTTAATTTAAAAAGTAGTTTTGAATTTCTATTTATAAATAGACAAAATTACAGATAGCTTGGGGAGGGCCTCTTAAAAAGGAAACCAATACCCTCATTCTAGAATATATATCTATGAGTTTTTTCAATCTGGAGTTTAAACCATGTCTTCATAATATAGCATCAAACAATTTACAAGCTAAACTTAGGAGCCTATTTGCCGAAAACATATCAGACTTCTATATGTCTGTGTGTGTGTGTGTGTGAGAGAGAGAGAGAGAGAACCAAACTAGCATATGAGTTCAAACCTTGGATTTCTCTGGTATCTCGTGAGCTTGCTCCAGTTTGACGACTGCTCCAGCATCTCGCACTTCCTCTTCATCCGCTATCGGGATAAGAAATCCCTTCAAGCCAAGAGGGCTTGGGTCCCTTAGAGCACTCAGATTGTTCTCTTGCTTTTGCTCATCTTGAGTGACTCTAGACTTTATGCCAAATTGCGACCTACAAAACAACTCGAACTTCCCCTCCAACATTTTAATAGCCTGCAGGGTAGCTTCATTCTCCTTTCTGAATTTTTCCACCGATTGGGCCACCATGGCCTTTACTATCCAATGTCTCTTCCAACTTGAAGTATTTCGTTTCTCGAGTCTTAAAGTATAAGGGGTCGTAAACCCACCCCTTCACTTCTTGAACTATCCCTTCATTTGAGATGTTGTGCCACTGGTGTAACACACCCATGATGGGGCAAGAAATAAAAACAATTATGTTCTCCTTATAGGAACAAATCCTCTATTTCTACGGTTCCTAAATTGGAAAGTCGAGGAACCAGTTGAAACTCCCGATCAAGGATATCCTATTCTAGAACCAAACAACTCTCTGAGTCCTTGGTGGTATCGTTTTGTAATTAAACGCATACCCGTTTGAGTTCCTGGTGCGGGTCTAATAGTACCCGCGACCTTCCCCTTCGTGCTTGTGAAATCTCTAATTTTGAGCGGTAGCCCCTTTTCTGACAAACCCCTCCACATGACCACTGGCGGTGACCACAGATCTAACCAAAAGGTGCTTCATGATCTCAGACATCACGTGTTTTGCTATGGGTCAAACTCGTTACTCCCAATTTTCGATTTCCTGATCAACGAATCCTCTGGGCACTAGCTCCTCCCGCTAGGCCCCTTCGATTGTGACATTG
Organism: Picea sitchensis; assembly: GCA_010110895.2. NCBI lineage: Eukaryota > Viridiplantae > Streptophyta > Pinopsida > Pinales > Pinaceae > Picea > Picea sitchensis. The sequence goes on from SNQJ01S0027837.1 coordinate 141,503, forward strand.
GGCTATAACCTGGGGCCCAACTACCAAGCGCTTCGAGACTTCGTGCTTCATGTCTCTCGAGGGAAGTTCACTTCTCTTCTTTGAATTTCGATATGCGAACTCCGTCGAAGACCCATTCTACGGTCCATGCTCTCCCTTCGATCAACGGTTGCGATCAAATTGCGAGTTCCCGTTTCGGGTGCTTGGATGTGAGCCAAACCTGACTCTTGCGATCCCTGAACTCCTGAACTTTGAGCTAAGAATATAGCAAATGCTAGCTTCTTCCTTTAACTTCCGATGATATGACCTCCGGCTATGACTTAGGGCCAAATATCAAACACTTTGGGACTTCGTGCTTCGCAAAGTTCGAAATTAGTCCACCTCCCTTTCCTCGAAGTCTGAACTTCCGAGCTCTACTCACCTCAGATCAATGGTATGAGACTCCCCATGATCTAACAGTCCAAATCAACTCGCAAGTTCGGACCTCGCGAGTTCTCACAACTTTGCCTTTGACTTTCCCGATTTGTGAATCAGTGAAATGTTGATCTCCTGCCACGTGTCCTATCTCAATGGATGGTTAGGATTGTTGTGGCTCTCATCTCCTCGGGTATTCGCCTCCTACCTTCTCTACAGGTTCTTCCTCCAAAGTGCGTGGATCTCTGCTATGTGTCCTCTGAATCCAACGGATCAGAGTCATTTTGCACTTCACCTCTCACAAAGTTTAGATTTATGTCTCTCAATTCTTCCGATGTCCAAGTCCTCAAACTCTTGGATCTGCTTCCACCTGTCAACCCTGATGATGGATGGTTTCGATGATTTTGTAACTTTGAGACTTCACAAAGTCCACTCTCCTGGTCACTTTCAAGGGTTTAGGCCTTGTGCACTTTCCTTGGGATCCAACGACTGTTGGTCCTCATGCTCAGATCTGAAGGCCCATATCTGATCTCCTCCTATGTGCTCTTCTAATTGTTTGGACATGGATTCCAATGGTCCAGATCTTTCATAGTGCTCGATCCAATGGTAATTGTTTCTCCTCCTCCTGAGCTTTCTCTTTCTTCCCTAACTTGGAAGATTTTAGATGTTTTAGAGGTCTTGACCTTTGATTTACTTCATGCAAGCCCTGATGTATGGGTCTCGACTTTCGCTTTCCCTCTTGAGCTTACGAACTTGAAACAAGTTCACCTCTTGGACCTCATCTGTGCTTCTGAAAATAACTTGTCTCTTATAAGCTTGGTCCTTAGGTAATTTCAAATTCCCACGTACTCCTTGCGTTAATCTGCTCACGTCAGATCGACGGTCCATGACCTTCCTCGATCCAACAGTCCAGATCACATCGCAACTTTGGGTTTCAGAAGTTTAATCGCACCAACGTGTGATTCTCCTGATGTGTGAACTCTGATCTCGCCAATCCGAAGGTCAAGGAGGGTCTCAATAGATCCTTGGATCTATGGTCTAGGTCACATCGCTACTTCAAGTTTTGGAGGATTCATCCCCTTCACGATGATTACCAACATTCGTTGAACTTGCGAAGAAGGAAGGAGTCGAGGCGTTAACGATTGCACCCCTTCTTCAAATCTAATGATCGCGACAGACCTTGGGCCCTCTCGAACGGTTCTCGTCCGTTCATCTTCCAAATGAAAGGATATCCCCTTTCAATACTTGAATATCGCTATTCTTCCTGAGCTTTGTTGGCTCTGAAAGGCTTAAGAGTTTTGTGCTCTTTCTCTTGAACGTAATTCTTGGAAGAATTCTTCCACACACCCCTTACATTCATTACTCAATTCTAAAACTTAAGATGGTCTCGGTCTCTGCCCACTCTGCAGAGACTCGGTGCATACATGCACTACCTCTCCTAAGCTTAATAGACTCTGTCCTTGCAGTGATTGCGGGGTTCAACCTTCGTAATCATGGAAGTACTCGCTCGACTCTAGGATGGTGATGAAATTCCCTGAGGAAAGTGCTTTCGAGAAATTAAACTATAGCATAAGGAAAATCAAGCATATGTAAAAGTTCTCAAGGAACGAACGCATACTCTTAACTTAATCATTCAATACAGAAACCATTTATAGGCATATAAATACAAGCAGGCATCCATTATTTCCAATTCAATGCACAAGGCATTAAAACACTTATCAGAACCATAAGGCATGATGCGACTACTAAGAGGGGTTCTCGTGTCCACCCAACCATAGGCTCAGTCACTCCCAATGGATTTATCATTGGCCACCCCCGAGCTTAGGCCACGATGCTTTGAGATTGAATCTCTTACTTCCATCTCAACGGAATTTAGGGACGAAGGTTACTCTCCTTCTCCCAATACAAGCATAGATAAGGACAAAGGTAACTCGCCTTCTCCTGGCTCAATCTCTACTCTATGTAATCAGAACTCACTTTTCTCTTTCAATCCTTACTCGGACCCAAGATATTTGGCTCTCATCTCTGCACTCTTTGCGGGTCCTCTCTACCCACACTACACTTCCTTTCTTGCCTTCCTCAGCAAGATTGTGTGTGGCTCGAATTCCCAGTCTGTGGTCAGGTTTGAAACCTTTACAAATGGGCAGTTTTCCCCATCCCCTCATTAACTCTTCAGGAGGTCTTCCCACCTACCAGTCTGACTGTAATTCATTTATGGTCATAGGGTTGTTCTGATATCGAGCAATTAAATCCATCATGGTATTGATTCGGTGGAGGTTAATGCAACCATTCCGGGTCCCCTCCACCACCTTTTCATTAGCAATCATGGTCTCTCTTAGCACACCCCCTTCACAATAGTCATGCAACACATATCCATTTTCTATTAAAATAACAAAATTTACATTCATCGACCTTTTATTCAAAGTTCCATCAAAACAAACATTCACACCTTTGAGTTTTCCATAGTTCCCTGTCCAATATAGTTATATTTACAGACTAGGGGAAATAGGGTGTTACAATTACCTCCCCCTTAAAGGAACACCATCCTCGATGTTCTATCTATCAACATGATATGTATGTACAAAAGTAAACAAAATCGAATATGCATGTCTCATGGCATCTTCCATTTCCCATGTAGCCTCATCCGGGCCAAAGTGTTTCCATTGCACCTTGACTTGTGCAATGGTTTGGTTCCTGAGTGAGGTTTCCTTCTTGTCTAGTATGCATTGGGGTTCTGGCAGGAATTCTCCCTCTGGTTCCGCCTGGATCATAGACCAGTCAATTATATGATTAATATCATGTAGATATTTCTTCAATAATGAAACATGGAAAGCATTGTGTGCCTTTACTGTGGGAGGAAGTGCTATCCTATAGGCTAAAGGTCCCACTCTATCTACTACTTCAAAGGGTCCACAATACCGAGGTGCCAAATTGGCACAAGCTCCCATTCTTAGGGAACTATTCCTAGGTCTAAATCTGAGATAGAAATGGTCTCTTGTATTGAACTCTCAGGGAGTTCTTTTTCTGTCAGCATAACTTTTCTGCCTATCCTAAGAGATCTTCAGATTTTGCTTAATTTGGATCACTTGTTGTTCCATTTCTTTCAGCATGTCGGGTCCGAGTGTAATTCTGTTCACTGGATTATTCCAGCTGATTGGAATCTTGCACTGTCTACCATAGAGGGCTTCAAAAGGACTCATCTTCAAGGATTCTTGATAACCATTGTTGTAGGAAAACTCTACCAATGGTTGGTAGTCTTCCCACTTCTTAGGATGATGCATTACATGCATCCTTCACATGTCTTCTACTATTTGATTCACTCTTTCTGTCTATCCATCAATTTGAGGGTGATAGGCTGTGTTGAACAACAATTTAGTCTCAAAACTGACCATTAGGGATTTCCAAAAGTTTGAAGTAAATTTGGTATCTCTGTCAGATACAATTTCCTTGGGCATGCCATGCAGTCTAAATATCCCCTTCATGAAGATGTTGGAAATATATATTGCCTTTCAAGTTGACTTGATAGGGATGAAATGAGCATACTTACTTAGTTTGTCCACCATGACCATGATGGAATCATTTTTCTTGGTCGAGTTTGGTAATCTGGTGATGAAATCCATGGAGATGGTTTCCCATTTCCATTCTGGGATTGGTAGGGGTTGTAACAATCCTGCTGGGTGTCGATGTTATGATTTAACTTGCTGGAATTATAGGCACTTAGCTAGATAGTTAGCTATGTTGTTCTTCAACCCAGGCCAATAGAATTGTTTCCTAGTGACCATGATCATCTTCTGATATACTGGGTGACCAGTATATGGTCTCTTATGTAGTTCATCCATTATGAACCTCTGCAAGCCATCACAGTTTGGAATATACAATCTGTTTCTATAATTCAACAACCCTTCCTCGATCATTTGGTAGCCTTCATACTTTATCCCTATAGGCTCTTGTCTTAGGTATGAGGTCACGGTCTCGAAGAATGCATCTGTCTCTTGTGCATTTCTGAATCTTTCCCTAACATCTGTTTCACAGGTGCTTACTGCTGCTAGATGAATCATTTTTATACTTATGTTAAGTGTTACACATCAAAATTACTCACTTCAATGATGACCTATTGTCGTCATTACAAGTGCCACAAGTGTCACATTTTAGCCACAAGTGTCGCAAGTGTTGCAGACATCATACAGTCATCTTGTCAATTTCGTGTCTCAAACGACATCACAAGGAACACTTGAAGACACCCTCGGAGACTAGTTAAACAAGGAGAAATCATTTGAAAAAGAGTACAAAGCCTTTGCCTTGAGTAAAACCACTTAAAAATCACTTTTGAAGGGCAGTGCTCCCCTACCCATTAGTAGGGGGTGCTAGCACTCCCTGAGCTTCTTTGGGCGAGCATGGTAGCACTCTGTGCACCATTCTAGGGGAGCACTGGTTTTTTTGAGGAAATTTTGGGCAGCACTCCCCTACCCACTAACAGGAAGTGCTAGCTCTCCCTGGCCTTCTTTGGGGGAGTGTTGTAGCACTCTGTGCACCATTCTGAGGGAGCGGTTTTTGTTGAGAAAATCAACGAAAGATCCCCCTTATCTCTAAAATCAGTTGGATTCAAATTTGAGGTCAAGGATGGATCTTAGGGAGGATCCACAACTGATGGAGAAAGATCCTCAACCTATCCCAAGAATCTCTAATGTGGTTAGGCCTCTCCAAGCCTATATAAGGAGGTCTCCTCATGGTAAAAGGAGGAGAAGTTTAGAGATACCAAACTTATGATCTCATGAGAAGTGGTATGGGGAGACATTGAAGGCATCAAACTTATGATCTCATAAGGGAGATAATCAGTGACGCATAGTCATTTTGTTTGTGGATCATTTGAGCAAGGGGTTGGACAAGGAGGGCTGGAAGAGGTTGTTGCAGCTTCATCAAAGGCCTGTAAGCATCTCTATTAAGTTCTCATTAATACATGTGCTTGGCCTGTTTCCTTCAAGATTGTGTATACCTACATGAACTTGTCCTTAATAGATAGATCTAGTTTCAAACTAATCATAGTAGAATAGGAAGCATGCTTTGTCTTTGATTGGATTGTATGACTTGCTGAAGAGCTTGAGGATCAGAGCTCAACTTGGACTGGGCGAGGACAAACATCGTAAAAAGGTACCTCTTCTTCCTCTTCTATATAGATTATATTAGCTAGGTTTAAAGGGATGTTACTGATCAAAGTTAGCACATTTCTGTCTTGATCTTAGAGGTCTAGGATCCAAGAGGGAATTCACCTCTTTGCAGGGGGATTTTCCTGTAACAGAAATTAGCGACTCCACTGGGGATCGTCATCGATTTGTCTTTCCTAGGTTTTTCCCTTCCCTTTTCCCATATTTTATATCAGTTTGATTGTTTGTTCATCATCCATTGGCTTTCTCCTATCTTTACCTGCAATTTCACCATTTTTTATGCATTATGGGTGAGTTTTTTTGCATTTTTTAGCTCTTTTTCTGAGATTCTGGGAGGACTAGTGCCCCCCCTAGGCCATACCAGAGCGCTGATATTTGTACAGCACTCCCCTACAATGTTTTATGGAGCACTGCAATGCTCTGTACCCTTGAGACAAGGAGCACTAGTCTCTTTTTTGGGAGTTTTTGCCTTCTTCTGCTCAGATTTTTATAGCCTGTTTTGGAGAGGTCTTTACCCAAAGTTTGTGGTTGGTTTGTGAAGTTGTTAGGATTGGTTTTTTATGCTTATCACCCCTTATTGTCTTGATTGGATCTTGAAACCATTTTTAGAAATGTGGAATTGCCCCTTTCTAGCTGCTTGTTTTGTCGGGACAATTTTGAGTGATTTCTCTTTCTCCCTGTGTTTTCTTGGATTCTTCTCTACATTTTCTTGTGTTCCTTGAATGCTTGACTGGTTGTAGAATCCTTGATTGTGTTCTTGTAAGAACAAGTTTCTACTTGTTTTCTTTCATACCAAACTGCCTTGAGTGCATGCTTTGTTTGTAGCCCTTTTGCTTCATGTCTTTTGTATCTGCATAGGACTCTTTCTCATGATTGAAAGTAGTAGAGCATCAAAGGATTTGTATTTACTTTATTTATACATTACAATCAAACAGAGAATATAGATGCATTCTTTCTTTTGGGTAGTGAAACTAGTTTGCATTTGAAGTAGCAAAATTGCATGGTTTTTGGCATTTTTTAGTCTTGGTGTATTGGTGTGCAGTCTCTTTGACTCATTTCTTGAAGATCTTGACATTGATGAGTTTAATAAAAAAAAATTGACATTATGCATTTGGGAATGATAAAATTTTTCTCCTTCTCGTAATATAGCTTTCATCGAAGTGAAATATTTGCATTCTCATTTCTTTGCATTGTTTAGAGTCAGTCAAAACATCATTTAGTCCACTCCATTTTCCTCTTGAGTAAACAACAGCCTTAAAATCAAGCGCTAAGCTAAAATTTATCAGATACTTTTACGTTTTATGGTAGCAAACCTACATTAGCTTAAGGTGTAGGGCTTTGGAATAGGTTGAAAGGATAACTTTCCAAAGCTTTCAAACAAACTTAGCATCTTTCGATAGGGAGAGAAAATCCAATTTCCGTATAAGCTTACAGGGATGCCCCTCTCACACATGGGTTACGCACGAGGTCATGTTCGGGAGAGTTACAGAGATTATCCATTCATGGTTTAACCGTTCATAGTAGTTAGATCATATATTCGGGGTTATTCTTGAGGTACAATTGTCTTCATTTGGACTCAGTGCTTCATGAACTCCGAATACGTTCAGTGTCCTCTAGAGTTCTACAGGTCCACTTGTCCTCAATTCTCTTCAAGGATTTTAGACTTGTTATCATGCCCATACGTTTGGACTAGACTGTAGACTATACTCTCCCAGGGGATGAATGCCATTTTGTGACCTTAGTAGCCATAATCTTCAGGGTCTTACATAAGGTGATGGTGAAGGGAAGTCTCACTATACCTGGAACAGACGTTGGTCAAAATCACTCGGGCTCCTTGGAGGGTAAATCCACAATTACTGCGTGGAAGATTGCACCAAGGTGTAAGTCTATTAAGCAAGTTGACAACACAACTAATCCACCCACTCTATCCATGCCCCTTCCTATATTTATCTCGCGACGTTGGATTTCATCACCAACTAGTGGTTTCATTGTGGGAAGTTTTTTTTGATTGTTTGCTTCTTAGATTCATAGCGTGTGTTGTTTGTTTTACTTAGTGGACCTTAGGTTGATCCAGTGTTAATGGCATCAACTCCTAGGAGTACCAATGGAGGAACCCCTTATCCTAGGGAACCTTTCACCTTTCCTTCTTTTGGAAACATTGGTCCTCCGTACATTGCCACACTAATTCTTCCGAGACTCACCATCGGATTACCGGTTTGGTTGTTCTTCACTCCGATGATCTCGGATCTTCCCAGTGCTTCATCTGCACCTAATTATTCATATGTAAATACACCACCCACACATCAACCTCATGTTGAATTTTCGTCTTCTTCACCCATTAAGTCTCCTTCCCTTTCTCCTTCTTTTCCTAGTGAAAGCTCTAAAGCAAGTAGCCAGGTTGATAAGAAGAAGAAGAAATGGAAATAGAAGAAGAAGAAGAACCCAAAAATTACCAATCCTCCAACCATATCAGATGTTGGATCCAAGCAACCAGCTACTATTAATCATACTAGGAGTGTTCATGAGGTCGACAAGATTAAAATGAAGAATCTGAAACCCAAATTCCCTTGCAGTCTTTGCAAGGGTGACCACTTTCTGAGGGATTGCCTTGGTCTTCCCAAGGTCTTATAAATGTGGTCCTCCACATCATCGACCTCTGCTAGAAATGTTGGTGACACCCCATCAACTAGTGACGTTAAGGTCGGTAAGAAGAAGACAACTGTCAAATTTACTGGTATGTTATGCGAAGGTGATCATTATTCTCACCTTTTTCCTCGTATGGACGAGGATTCTTATCTTTTGGAAATTTTTTAACTTCCAACTGGTTATTGTAAGATTTCCCCCAACCTATCGTTAGTTGATGGAATGGTCAATCCGGTTCCATCCCCGGTCAGTTCAGTTGATCAAGTGGTCAATTTATTTTCATCGTTGGTTGAACCACTAACCAAAGTAGTTGATCCAGTTCTATCATCGATCAGCCCCAATTTTCATCTGAAAAGTGAAACCCAAGTGACTGATCCAGTCCCATCATTGGTCACTCCCACCCTTCATCTGAAGAGTGCCAACGTGGTCAATCCCACTCCTCCTCTGATGAGTGCGAAAGTGGTTTCTTCGGTCCCTTCATCGTTCAGTTAGGTTGATCATGTCCTCAATATGGTCACATCCTTAGTTGAACTAGTTGACAAAGTGGTTGATCCGATCCCATCTTCGGTCGAACCCTCTCTCCCGTTAGAGAGTGCAACCCAAGCGGTCGATCCATTTCAACTTGTCAACCCCATTCTTCCCTTGGAGAATGAAACCCAATTGGTTGATTTGATGTCATTATCAATCGATCCTACTCTCTCGCTAGAGAGTAAACCCGATTTTGCCCATGTTTTTCTCGTTGATACAAAATCTACCGTGGTAGGGGACATTCTTCCTTCTCTCGCAAAACCCACTCCAAGTAATGAGGACATCCTTTTTGATTGGGATGTGCTAACTGCACCTTGTCTTCCCTCTCACATTCCTTTCAAGATTTTATTACAGGTTTGTGGTCAAGATGTTCCTCAGATGCTAATAGATGAAGGTGCATCTGTTAGTATTTTATCCTCGATTTCTTGGCAACCTTTCGGTTATCCTCAGCTTGTACTAGTTATACAGAATCTGTTAGCTTTTAACATAAGAACTAGTCACCCTTTAGGAGTCCTTCTTCAGTTTCCCATAACTTTGGGAGGGAAACCTGTCTTTATTGATGTTATGGTAGTCCAGGACCCCTTGGATTTCGATTTACTCCTTAGGCAAATTATTTCTATGCCATGAAAGCTATTGTGTCCACTTTTTTACGTGTGATGTCTTTCCCTCACGATGGAATAATTGTAGCTATTGATAAACTTTCATGTGTTAGTCCTGAATTGATTACCAACCTAATGAACTCCTTAAACAGTTCCTATATGCAGACAGTATCTCCCCCGCCATAGGTCAATTATGTGGCGTTATCTCCGATGCCTTCAGTTTCTGGTAACGATGATCTTGTCACTGTAAGCTCGACCTCTTATGACTTAGATCTGGTAGTTGGCATGGTGATCTCTTCGATATGGCTAGTAGAGAATGATCTCCTGACCCTTGTCATGTCCCTCTACATGTGTTCCTTCCAGAGCATTATTCTTTCATCCAATGAAGATCTCTTGGAAGCCATGACCGAGTTTTGTCCCTTGACATGGTTTCCTTCCAAATCATTATCCTCTTGGAAGCCATGATCAAGAAGAAGCTACGATCATAGTTCTTTTCTTGTGGCAAGCTCATTAAAAAATGAAATAGAAATCTAGGGATTCAACCTGGAGCCATGAGCATAGTTATTTTCTTGTGTCAAGCTCATTAAAAAATGAAATAGTCACCTCTCCTACCAAGTCGATTCTTTCGTTAGGTCTCATTTTTTGAACCTTCATTTCATCCACCCTTATCCTTTTTCTCCATCTAGTACAAAAATTGGTGTCGGTGAATGAATTGAAGCTAGGGAGGCATGCATCTAGCCTTTTATTATCATTCTGGAGTTATGCCGCTAGATTTTCAAGATAGGGGCAGAGTACCAACCATCCATGGGTATCCTACCTTTGGAAATTACGTTGGAAATTTACAAGCATTGTTTAATTTTGTTTCAAGCTTGTGTAAAAATGAAACCAATACCGAGCTTAGTCTTTTTTCTTTCTTGTGCTAGAAAAAACATGAGAATGTAACCAAGTAGACTTTTATCAGTTATTTGGACTCGTAAAGGTTATACGAAAAAGGAACCCCCTGGAGTCTCCTTTAAACTATTTTCAGAATCTCTAAACATGAAAATATTGTCCAGTAATATTGCTTCTTTTCACACTCATTAAAAGGTTTGAAAGGGAATCTTTCGAGTGGTAGTTTATCTCTTTTTCAGCCTCATGAGACTAACATTATGAAAAAGGACAACACTGGAGTAATATTTAAGTGTTTTTTAGATTCTCTAAACATGAAAAATCTTCGAGTTTACCTTCTTTGGACTCGTTAAACAATGATACATTGAAGGGCCCATATGGGACCGAACCTTTACTTCTGCCAGTTCATTAAAAAAAGGAACAAGGAATTACCAAAGGTTAGTTATATCGAGCATGTGTTAGCCTCCTCGAGCTCGTTAAATTAAAAATAGGTACTCATCTATCTGGAACGGATGGAATTTGAAGGAAGCAAATGGCGGTTTTGAAAACATCACGGAGTCCTCTTACGATTAAGCCCTTAGACACGCTTACTTTATGTTGCATACATTTTAATCAGTGAACCTGCATGGGCCAAATCCTATGAGTTTCTTAATTAAGCCAATTTCTATTACAGGAGAATCCCTAGAGCTGAGGTGAATTCCCTCTTGGATCCTAGACCTCTAAGACCAAGAATGGAGTGTATTGTTGTACAATCTCTTTGGGAATTTACAAGCATTGTTTAATTTCGTTCAATATTGTGTAAAAATGGAAACCAATGCCGAGCTTAGTCTTTGTTTCTTTCTCATGCTTGTATCGCCCTTGAACACAACACTTTATATTTACATACATTTTAATCCGCTGAACCTCTGCACTGAACCAATCCTATGAGTTTCTTAGTCGCCAATTTCTATTACAGGAAAATCCCCCTGCGAACAGGTGAATTCCCTCTTGGATCCTAGACCTCTAAGATCAAGAATCGTGTATTGGTGTACAATCTCTTTGGGAATTTACAAGCATTGTTTAATTTCGTTTCAATATTGTGTAAAAATGAAACCAATACCGAGCTTAGTCTTTGTTCTTTCTCATGCTTGCAAAAACATGAGAATGTAACCGAGTAGACTTTTATCACTTTTTCGGACTCGTAAAGGTTATACAAAAAAGGAACCCCCTGGAGTCTCCTTTAAACTCTTTTCAAACTCTCTAAACATGAAAATATTATTGAGTGATCTTGCTTCTTTTCACACTCGTTAAAAGGCTTGAAAGGGAATCTTTCAAGTGGTAGTTTATCTCTTTTTCGGCGTTGCGATACTAACATTACGAAAAAGGACAACATTGGAGTCATCTTTAAGTTCTTTTCAGACTCTCTAAACATGAAAAATCACCAAGTTTACATTCTCTGGACTCGTTAAACAACGATACATTGAAGGGGCCATATGGGACCAAACCCTTACTTCTTCTAGTTCGTTAAACAAAAGAAGAGGGACTTACTTAAGGTGAGTTATATCGAGCATGTGTTATCCTCCTCGAGCTCGTTAAATTAAAAAGAGGTATTCATCTATTTGGATGGGGGGAAAATTTGAAGGAAGCAAGCCAAGCCGTTTTTGAAAACATCACAGGTCACTCTTATGGTCGCCCTTGAACACGACACTTTATCTTTACATACATTTTAATCTGTTGAACCTCTGAACTGAACAAATCCTCTAAGTTTCTTTACTCCTTTGGGTCACTCGAAGAAAGTCACAGTATTCACTGCATCATCATGCTTTGATCCATGCCATGTTTCTGTTGTTGTGCCTCAGTGCTCAAGGGAAGTATCTACCTCGAGAGTCAACCATCACAAATATCTTATTTCAATACCTGTGTCAATCCATGTTCGTTTAATCCACCAACTTACATCTCTGTGTTAGTTTCATGTCATTGATGGTGTATACATCAAGGACCTCCTTCGACGAGTCTATTCCTATCGACTTCAACACATTATCTGGGAACTAGACTTAGAAACTAGTTAGTAACTTGGGACCTGCATGCCTCAATGGCAGGCCTCCTTGCTTTTGACAGTGGGTTTACATCATTGGCCCCTGATTGGATGATTCCACGGATGTTCGACTTCAACTCATTTATTCACATTCGCTGGAATGTACTAGGGTACCTTGGGGATCATTGACATTAATGGTGATTTCCCTCGCACTTTTTAATGATTTACCTCATTGATCGGTAATCAAGTGGTTTATGCCATGTTCAACATCATGACATCTATTCACATGGTTAGATTTGTACTTCATCGAAATCGGTAAGAAGACCCTAGGTTGAGTGATCACTTTGATATATACTTTGCCTAGGTTGCGACGGATTTTCTCTTGAATATTGACACATATACTGTCACATAGATCCACTTTGTATTGTTCTGTGGCTATGTCTTGTCGTCTCGTAGATCCACTGTGTATTTTTCGTGGCTACGATCAGTTCATGTCATGGAAGTATACATCCACATTGTATCTTTGGTGGCTATAACTTTTTGTCAATATAATTATGGATCCGCAATGTATCTTATGGTGACCATACCTTGAAAGTATTTATCACCCAAGCATAGGTATGCCTGCCTTGGGTTTGAAACATGTCATAATATTTGTTTGACAATTGTGTGCAGCTTCTACCAGGTTCTCTGAGTCCATACCCTTTCTTGGAAAAGTCTACAAAGTACTTCAGTCATCAGTTTCTGTCTCCTAACTTCGCACTTAGGGGGGCAATTTGTTACACATCAAAATTACTCACTTCAATGATGACCTATTGTAGTCGTTACAAGTGTCGCAAGTGTCTCATTTTAGCCACAAGTGTTGTAAACATGATACATTCATCTTGCATATGTCTTGTCTCGAACGACATCACAAGGAACACTTGAAGACACCCTCATAGACTGGTTAAAGAAGGAGAAATCATTTTACAAAGAGTACAAAGACTTTTTCTTGAGGAAAACCACTTAAAAATCACTTTTGAAGGGCAATGATCCCCTACCCACTAGTAGGGGGTGCTAGCGTTCCCTGACCTTCTTTGGGGGAGCGTTGTAGCACTTTGTGCACCATTCAGGGGGAGCACTAGTTTTTTTTAGGAAATTTTGGGAAACACTCCCCTACCCACTAGAAGGAACTTCTAGTGCTCCCTAACCTTCTTTGGGGGAGAATTGTAGCACTTTGTGCACCATTCTAAGGGAGCGCTTGTTGTTGAGAAAATCAAGGAAAGATCCCCCTTATCTCTAAAATTAGTTGGATTTGAATCTGAAGTGAAGGCTGGATCTTAGGGAGGATCCACAAATGATGGAGAAAGATCCTCAACGTATCCCAAGAATCTCTAAGGTGGTTAGGCTTGTCCAAGCCTAGATATGGAGGCATCCTCATGGTAAAAGGAGGAGAATTTTAGAGTTACCAAACTTATGATCTCATGAGAAGTGGTATGGGGAGACATTGAAGGAATCAAACTTATGATCTCATAAGGGAGATAATCACTGAAGCATAGTCATTTTGTTTGTGGATCATTTGAGAAAGGGGTTGGACAAGGAGGGCTGGAAGAGGTTGTTTCATATTCATCAAAGGTTTATAAGTATCTCTATTGGGTTTTCATTAATACATGTGATTGGCCTGTTTCCTTCAAGATTGTGTATACCTACATGAAATTGTGTTTAATGGATAGATCTAGTTTCAAACTAATCATAGTAGAATAAGAAGCATGATTTTTCTTTGATTAGATTGCAGGACTTGTTGAAGAGCTTGAGGATCAGAGCTCAACTTGGACTGGGCAAGGAAAAACATCGTAAAAATGTACCTCTTCTTACTCTTCTCTATAGATTATCTTAGCTAGGTTTAAAGGGATGGAAGTGATCAAAGTTATCACCTTTCTATCTTGATCTTAGAGGTCTAGGATCCAAGAGGGAATTCACCTGTCCATAGGGGTAGTTTCCTGTAACACTAAGGGCATCAACCACCCTATTTTCCTTTCCTTTGACGTGTTTGATTTTGAAATCAAACTCACTAAGGAGAGCCATCCACCTAGCTTGCCTAGCATTGAGTTTTGGTTGATAAAACAGGCGACTCAACCCACAATGGTCTGTCATAAGCACAAATCTCCTTCCCAGGAGGTAGTGCCTCTACATTTTTAAAGCATGTATTATGGCAGCCAACTCTAGGTCACAGGTCACATAATTGATCTCATGCTCATTTAATTTCCGGGATGCGTAGCAAGTTACACGTCCCTCTTGCATAATGACTCCTCTGAGTCCTTCCTTGCAGGCATCTATACAAATGAGGAAATCACTATCCGAGTCTGCAATCTTCAGCATGGGTGCATGGGTCAGGATATATTTAAGTTCCTGAAATCTTTCTTCACATTTTGATGTCCAAATGAATTTAATCCCCTTTTTCTGAAGGGTAGTGATTGGACAACCAATCTTGGAAAATCCTTTTATGAATCTTCTATAGTATCCTATTAAGCCCATGAAGGATATGATATCAGATACATCCTTCAGGGTAGGCAATTCCATAATAGATCTGATCTTTTTGGGGTCCACTGCCACCCCTTCCTTAGAAATGACATTGCCTAAGTAATGGACTTGCTTCTAAAAAAAGTCACACTTGCTAAACTTGGCATAGAGTTCATGCTCTCTTAGTAATTGAAGTATGAGTCTAAGGTGTTCTTTGTGCTATTCTATGTTCTTGGAGTAGATTAGGATATCATCAATGAAAACTAATACAAATTTGTCCAGAAATTTGTTGAGGAAATTATTCATTAAGCACATAAAAGTGGCAGGGGCATTGGTTAACCCAAATGGCACCACCACAAAACCATAGTGATCATACCTCATCCTGAAGGCCCTTTTGTGGATGTCTTCATCCTTAATTCGGACTTGATGGTATCCAAACCTTAAGTCTATCTTTGAGAAAATGGAAGCACCTCCCAACTCGTCAAACAAGTCATTGATTCTTGGTAAGGGATATTTTTTCTTTATGGTTGTGTTATTGAGTTGTCTATAATCTATGCATAGTTGGAGTGTGCCATCTTTCTTTTTCACAAACCAGATGGGTGCTCCCCACAGAGACACATTAGGTCAGATTTACCCTTTGTCCATCATCTCCTTTAGTTGTAGCTTGAGCTCAACCAGCTCAGGCATACTCATCCTATAGGGCGTCCTAGATGTTGTCACTACTCCTGGTGTAAGTTCTATTGAGAAATCAATGTCCCTTCTCGGAGGTAGACCTGGTATCTCTTCTGGGAACACATCCTTCTATTATCTTAATATGGGGTGGTCCTCTAGGTATGGTTTTTCGTCGCCAACAGTTCCAACACCTGTATCGCATATAAGGGACACCCTTTTCTACAATACTTTTTCATTTGAAGGGCTGATATTTGTCTCACTGAGACATGATTTTGAATCCCTTGGAGGGTCATATTTCTCCCTTATTCGTTTACACATTCTAAAGTCTTATGGTAACATTACAACTTAGTTTTATAAGAAGTGAACCAATCCATACCAATCAACAAGTCATAATATACTAGGGGAAGTATGTTAAGGGTCGCTCGGGTGGGCAATCCACCCATGATGAATTGACAAATTGGTATGACCTCTGCCACTTTTCTTTTGGTCCTAGTGGCTAGTCATACCAACCATGAATCAACATATTTAACTGGTTTCATTTTACACTTATCAACTATCTGAGGGGCCAAATAACTCAAATTAGAACCAGGGTCAATTAAAATAGAAACTAGATGGTTGGTGATCATACCTTCCAGCTCCACTACTGAAGCTTGGTGGTTGGCTTGATTATTTTCCAAGGCTGCATAGATTCGTGGCATGCTCCTAGATACATTGTTGGTGGTGGTAACTTCTTGGATATTGTAGACCCTCCCACTATTATGTTGTCTGTGTGGATAGTCCCTCAACCGATGATCTTCTCCACAACCCCAACATTTTAAGGGTTCTTTCCTTAGGTTATCGGTCTTTCCTGAGACTGTCTTAGAAGGTTTATTTCCAATTTGAGAGGGGAAATTTTTCTAATGCACACTTCTAGTAGGAAGGATCATCCTAGAACCCTTTCCATACTTCTTAAATCTAGAGGATTTAAACCCATTCTTCTTGAATCTTGAACTACTCCTCTTCTTCCAGTCTTCATGGGGTCGTGTCTTATTCCCGAACTGTTCATAACAATACCTCGCCTTCCAGATGGTTTCTTTTAAGGTCTTTGGTTCATCAAACTCAATCCTATCCTGATAGGTCTAAGGTAATCCACTAATAAATTGCTACATTTTTACCTTTTCCTCCTTTATGTAGGGTACACACCACAGTAGCTCAAGGAATATATTGACATATTCATCAATGATGAGTTTCCCCAGCCTGAGTTCATAGAACTCCTTAGTCTTCCCATACATGTATTTATCTGACAAATACTTCTTCCTGGAGTATTTCTCGAACTATTTCCATGAAAAGTCCTTATCATGGACTCCTTTCACATTCCTAAGGTCTTCCCACCAAATGGAAGCCTTTCCATTCAGGTTGAAGATGGCTATTTGAGCCTTCAAGTTTTCAGAGTATTTATGGACTCTGAAGTACTTCTTTAAACCAAGAAACCAAGCTTCAGACTCTTCTCCCTTCTTAATCTCTCCATCAAAAGAGAGTGGTTTGGCTTTCTTGAACTCTTCAGAATCATGATTTTTGGAACGCTTCCACTTCTTTCCTTTCCTTTGATAATGTGAGATAGATTTGTTACTAGAAGATCATTTAGAGTTGTCAGCTTCCTTTCCAGAGGACTCTGCCGATGTGTGTCCCCTGCCTCCAGGTTGGGCCTTCTTCGAGGTACTTCTCTTAGTGTGGTCATGTTCTCGGATCTTAGGTGGACTTTGACTTCTCTTCTCATGTCATCGATCCACATCACTGGTTGTGGGTTCATGTTGCAGTTGCCTCTGTATGTCGGATAAGCTTTGCAACAAGACTACGTTAATTTTTCTTTTCTTTTCTTTCTCTTTTATCAACTTCTCATTGTCGGCCTTGCAACTTTGTAATTTGGCCCTGAGGCTCCTTACAGTTTTAGTCCAGTCTAGAGGGATTTCCACCACCCTTCGTTCATCAAATTCTCCATATCTATTGTGGGAGCCATCCCCCACTTCATGAAATGTCACCATCCTTTGGCCTTGAAGCTTTCCCATAATTTACTGATTACTCTAGTGCTGACAAAACACTTGTTGTTAGCTAACCGTCTATTATTTTATGAACAATACACATTTCAGATTTCTTAAATGCATACACACAGTAGAAAGTTTCATTAATTTCCTCAATAAAATTGTTAACCATACTTTTTAAGAAGGAGGCCAGATAGATTGTCTCTCTTAAAAGTACTCTAAATATTCTTTTTAAGAAACTCGTCCATGAGCCCAAATAGGCCAAGTGTTGTAACCATGCTCTAATACCAATTTGTAACACACCCATGATGGGGCGAGAAATAAAAAAAAAAATCGTTCTCTTTACAGGAACAAATCCTCTCTTTCTACGGTTCCTAAATTGGAAAGTCGGGGAACTAGCTCGAACTCCTAGTCAAGGTTTTTCTATTATAGAACCAGACAACTCTTTAAGACCTTGGTGGTCTCGTTCTATAATTAAACACATCCCCTTCCGAGTTCCTAGTGTGGGTCTAATAGTACCTGCGACCTTCCCCTTCACGCTTGTGAAATCTCTGAGTTTAAGCGCTAACCCCTTTTCTGAAAAACCCCTCCACATGACCACTGGTGGTGACCACGGGTCTTACAAAAAGGTTCTTTGCGATCTTAGACCTCAAGTGTTTTTCTATGGGCCGAACCCATTACTCCCAATTTCTGATTTCATGATTAGCGAATCCTCTGGGTGCTAGCTCCTCCCGCTATGCCCTTTCTATTATGACATTGGGATATAACCTAGGGCCCAACTACCAAGCACTTTGGGAATTCATGCTTCATGTATCCCGAGGGAAGTTCACTTCTCTTCTATGAAGTTCGATATGTGAAATCCCTCCAAGACCAAATCTACGGTCCATGTTCTCCCTTCAATCGACGGTTGCGATCAAATCGCAAGTTCGCATTTCAGGTGCTTGAATGTGAGCCAACCCTGACTCTTTCAACCCATGAACTCTCGAATTTTGAGCTACAATTCTAGAAAGTGCTATCTCCTTCCTTTAACTTCTGATGATATGGCCTTCGACTATGACCTAGGGCCAAATATCAAACACTTCGGGACTCCGTGCTTTGCGAAGTTGGTAATCAGTCCACATCCCTTTCCTCGAAGTCTGAACTTCTGAGCTCCACTCACCTCAGATCAATGTTCTAAGACTCCCCGTGATCTAGCAGTGTAGATCAACTCGCGAGTTCAGACCTTGTGAGTTCTCACAACTCTGCCTTTGACTTTCCCAATTTGTGAATTAGCGAAATGATGATCTCCAGCCACATGTCATGTCTCGATGGATGGTTAGGATTGTTGCGGCTCTCGGCTCCTTGGGTATTTGCCTCCTGCCTTCTCCACAGGTTCTTCCTCCAAAGTACATGGATTTCTGCCACGTTTCCTCTGAATCCAACAACGCAGAGTCATTTCTTACTTCGCCTCTCGCAAAGTTTAGATTTCTTTCTCTCAATTCTTCTGATGTTCGAGTCCTCGAACTCTCGGATTTGCTTCCACCTGTCAACCCTGACAATGGACGGTTCCGATGATTTCAGAACTTTGAGACTTTGCAAAGTCCACTCTCCTAGGAAATTTCAAGGGTTTAGGCCTCGTGCACTTTCCTTGGGATTCAATGATTGTTGATCCTCGTGATAAGATCTCATGGCCCAGATCTGATATCCTCCTGTGCGCTCTTCTAATTGTCTGGATGTGGATTCCAATGGTCCAGATATTTCACAGTGCTCGATCCAACAGTGATTGTTGTTCCTCCTCCCGAGCTTCCTCTTTCTTCCCTAACTTGGAAGATTTCAGAAGCTTCGAAGGTCTCGACCTTTGATTTACTTCCTGTGAGCCTTGATGTATGGGTATAGACTTTCGCTTTCCCTCCTGAGATTACGAACTTGAAACAAGTTCACCTCTTGGACCTCATCTGCGCTTCTGAAAAGCGCTTGTCTCTTCTGAGCTTGGTCCTTAGGGAATTTCGAATTCCCATGTACTCCTTGCGTTAATCTACTCACATCGGATCAACGGTCCATGACCTTCCTCGATCCCATGGTCCAGATCACATCGCAACTTCAGGTTTCAGAAGTTTAATCGCACCAACGTGCGATTCTCCTGATCTGTGAAATCCGATCTCCCCAATCCGACGGTGAAGGAGGGTCCTGATAGATCCTTTGATCTATGGTATAGGTCACATCACTACTTCAGGTTTCAGAGGATCCGTCCCCTTCATGATGATTACCAACATTAGTCGAACTTGGGAAGACTGAAGGAGTTGAGGTGTTAACGCCTGCTCCCCTTATTCAAATCTAATGGTTGTGATAGACCTTGGGTCCTCCCGAATGGGTCTCGTCCATTCATATTCCAAACAAAAGGATATTCCTTTTCGATACTTGAATCTCTCTATTCTTCTTAAGATTTGTTGGCTCTGAAAGGCTTAAAATTTTTTCTCTCTTTCTCTTGAATGTAATGCTTGGAAGAATTCTTCTGCACAGCCCTTACTTTCATTACTCAACTCTAGAACTTAAGATGGTATCAGTCTCTACCCACCTTGCAGAGACTTGGTGCATACATGCACTACTTCTCTTGAGCTTAATAGACTCTGTCCTCCCAGTGATTGCGGGGTTCAACCTCCGCAATCAGGGAAGTACTCACTTGACTCTAGGACGGTGATGAAATTCCATGGGGAAAGTGCTTTCGAGGAATTAAACTAGAGCATAAGGAAAATCAAGTAGATGTAAAATTTATTAAGGAACGAACGCATACTTTTAACTTAGTCATTCAATACATAAACCATTTATAGGCATATAAATACAAGCATGAATCCATTATTTCCAATTCAATGCACAAGGAATAAAAAAACACTTATCAGAACCATAAGGCACGATGCGACTGCAGAGAGGGGTGCTCTTGTCCACCCAACCATAGGATCAGTCACTCCCAATGGATTTATCACTGGCCACCCCTGAGCTTAGGCCNCCTTCCCCTAATACAAGAATAGATAAGGACGAAGGTTACTCTCCTTCTCCTGGCTCTCGTCTCTACACTCTTCGCAGGTATTCTCTGCCCACACCATGCTTCCTTTCTTGCCTTCCTTAGCAAGATTGCTTATGGCTTGAATTCCCAGTCCGTGGTCAGGTTTAGAATACTTATAGATGGGTAGTTTGCCCCATCCCCTCATTAACTCTTGAGGAGGTCTTCCCACCTACCAACCTGACTGTAATTCATTCCTGGTAAGAGGATTGTTTTGATCTTGAGCAATTAAATCCAACATGGTACCGGTTCATTGGAGGTTAACGCAACCATTTCGAGTCCCCTCCACCACCTTTTCATTAGAAATCGTGGTCTCTCTTAGCACATCCCCTTCACAACAGTCATGCAACACGTATCCATTTTCTATTAAAATAACATAATTTACATTCATCGACCTTCTATTCAAAGGTTTATCAAAATAAATATTCACACCTTTTAATTTTCCATAATTCCTTGGCCAATATAGTTATATTTACAGACTGGGGGAAATAGGGTGTTATAACTGGATTCACACTACTTCTTCGATTTTCTCTGTTGTTTTATTTTACTCATATGTACATAGGTATTTAAATCTAGAACCCGCTATCCAGGCTACTTTGACAGCCCTAGCTCGATTCACAAGACCCTGGGAGGATGTTGCCTCTGGTTTCTTTCCCTCCCATCGGCCTCCCTGTGCTCCTCTTATTTTCATTCTACAACTCCTTACTAACCTGGTTTTGTCTAGCTTTCTACCCACTACCTCTGAGCCCTTCTTCCTCACTGAATTTTGACCTCGGTATTTCCACATATGTTTATTTTCCTTCCTTTTCGAGTTAGACTTCATCGCCCACTCAGAACGCCAACCACCCTGACTCTGTTGATTTCCCCCCTAATCCTTTCCTAGAGGGGAGAGACACAAAACCCACTTGCCAACTTTATGCTCCCAGTCATTGTTGAGGTTGCCATGGATTCAAGAAATTCTCCCCCGCCTGAATCGTTCTTCCTTTATTAACTCAACTTATGTCAACCCACTACACCAGCTCCTCACAACGTGATTTCCTTTCACATCCACCCTCACATACATAATCCTTTTCATAAATTCTTCTAGATCGATTGTGTGAATTTCCTCTATCATCAAAGTTCTCCCATGAATTCACGCATAACTGCTATTCATGGTGCTTGGCTCCCACAATGGTTGATCCTATACATGCCTCCTCTCCCAATAATGGTTTCCACCCTCAACTCCTCGACGTACTACACTCATAACTAATCTACTAACCAACTGTCTAACCCTCATTACCACTTGTCCTTCACTTTTCATCATGTTTTTGTGTTGGTGCTAACTAGGCGGGTCTCGTTAGTTCCACCATCATTAATATGACCTACTAGCATTTGGATCTGGTGCTCATCCAAGCATCCATCCATCCTTTTCAATGATCTATTTGTCTGCACTATCCCATCGAGCCTCGATGTAGCAGTCCTTTACCGCTTCATGCTCTCGACATGTGGCACCCCATCCGAGGTTAAATCAATTTACTTTCATATTATATTATCTTTTTGTTTATGATTTTTATGATACTCCACATGTATACAAATTTTATGACATTTGGTAATGTTGTATATATATTATATATTAAATTGAATATTTTAAAAATAAAAAATTATTTTAAAACTTTTGAAATTAAATATTTTAATTTTTGTGGATAATTTTAATTTAATAATTTTATTTTATTTGAAAATATT
>SNQJ01S0027838.1:34542-49187 GCA_010110895.2 Picea sitchensis
GAGAGAAATAAGGGTAGAGAGAGAGTGAGAGTGATACTAACATTGAGGAGAGAGAAAGAGAGAGAGAGAGAGTGTTGGCCCTTGACCAAGTTTAAGAGTACTTGGTCATACTTGACCACTTTTGGGACTACGACAGCCTGTCAAGGAAGGAGCACAATGCGAAGCATAAAATAAGGAAGCAATACCTATTTTGGGGTCCATTTTAGGGTTTTGGGTTGATGTAATGGGAAAGGGATGTCGACCCATGGGTTTACCCATGTTTAGGCCCATTTTGTAATCTATAAATAGACAATGTAGATAGTAAGATAGGGGGAGATAGTAATGTAGTACATCTATGTGATGTATGAATGAAAGCTTAGTGTTAGTAATTGGATCTGTGTGATCAGATGTATGTTAGAGTGCTTTGTGCATGAGATTAGAGACCTAAGTGCAAGTTGTTATAATACAAAGAGAAAGGAAGAAGGATCTAGTGAGCTGCATGGATATTCTGTCCTATGCAAAGTAAGGGTCATTAGAGCTCTGTGTTGTAACTGCTTAACCATGATAATATAAGGAAGACTTTGTGGATGTAGCCCCATGGTGGGCGTGAACCATGGTAACTGTGTGTATTTTGATTTTTTCTTCACTCTTATGTATTTATCTCTTTCTTGGCTAAGTGCTTGATGTGATTAAGTAGATCTAGTTATGCTCTGTGTTGTTGATGAATGAATGAACATTGGATCTAATATATGAGATTCTTAGTGCTTGATCTATTGAATCTAAACTATATTTATGTGGATAAGTACTAAATCATTCATAGTATAAGTATTCACTATGATTCTCTGTGCCTTCTGTGAAGTATATTAATGAATGTTTGCTAAGGAATAACTACTGCTAAGTGCGTTGTAAAAATGATAATCACGGATCTGTGTCCTAGCTAAGGTTGCAGACACCTAATTCTTGGAACTCTTGGGCTCTAAATATGTCTAAAAACAACCTTATTTTAACATTAATTTGTCAAGCCAAGGATTCGTCTTTTATCTCAAAGAATATTGGAAAAGTCTGTGAAGATAGATTGTAGAGGCTAAAATCATGTAGTGAAAGAAAAATCTGAGTTTATAAACTATAAAGTTCCTCAAACATTCATTAAAGATTCTATGAATTGAAATCTAAATATGTGCAATGGAAAGGAACTAATTAATCTATTGAATTCATTTTAAGAGTAATAATTGAATCTAAGTAAAGACTTGCAGAATTGACTATTATTATGAATCAAATTGTTGGAAAGGAAAAGGGTAATTACTCTATCTATGGAAAGAAACATAAATTGTAATCTAATTGAAAAGAGACATCAATCGTAATTCCATCGAAAGAAATAGCAACTATCTTTTAATAGAAAGGAACAACAATTGTAAACTAAGTGAAAGGAACAACAATTGTAAACTAATTGAAAGGAACAACAAGTTTAAACTTATGAGGAACTGTCACGCATCAAATCTTAGTAATGGAAATTGGAACAACAATCATCTAATGATTTAGGAACATCTATCTTTTGCAATTGACATGGAATCATCAACACACTTATGAATTCATTTAACTATTGTAAAAGAGAATCAAATCACAAAACATAAATTGAACTGATACAATTACGGGTCGAACAGTAGCTCCTTCATACTATGCCCTTGGTCCCTAGAATCACTACTATTTGAAATTCAGTATATAGAAATGGTAAAACCACTCAAATCTTTTATTAATTTCATAGTTGGTATAACATTTTACAAAAATTGCTAACGTAGAGCAATTCTAAGTTATGAGTTCTTGGATGCAATTCTTCTCCTTTTCAAGGTCTATTTTACCCTTTATATATTACAATAGTCTAGGTAAATTAAGTTATCCTGAGGATTGACAAATCCTCAGGATTGATTTACTATTATAAAGTTACAATATGAGAAACTCAATCATCTTCAAAATTTCCTTGTGCCATGCAATCCTCAACCTCCAATAGCTTGTGCATATTCAAGATTTCCTTTGATATCTTGGGTTTGACAATATTTAAATAATCCTGTAATAAAACCAGACAATTCCAATCATATTTAGGATCTATGTAATCTAACTTTATCAATAATGCAAAAGAGTATATTATTCATTTTCTATTCTATTTGCTCCTAAATAACCGAAAATTCAATCAAGATGATATCATGAAATGTGGGAAAAAGGAAGATATTTATACTTTTTTCATAGCCTAATATACCCCCCATCTTACCTTCTTGCATGTCCTCATGCAAGCTGAGATATTACATGTAAAGAAGTAATGTTGTAAGGCAGAAAACTTGGTTCACCAGGTCTTCTGAACCCATTTCTTCTTTTTAGTTCTCCAAAAGCATCATCCTCCATTTTTTATTAGTTTGATAATCTCTTTGGTAACTCTCTGGAGGAAACTAGATGATAGGGGGATTATATCTACACCCAATCCAAGCAAGTCCTTCCTCTTGGAGAAATCGAGAATACCTTTCTATTTTGAAGGTAGATGCAAAGAAATTCTTGTATCCAAAGGGTTCCCTACTCTTCACTTCACTAGAGGATGCATCCCATCTCAGTTTAGAAGCAACACAGGTTTCTTCCTTAATCTCTCTAAAATGAGTGATACCGGAGTGTATAACCTGTAGATGGATAGGGGCTAATAATTTTGTGAACCCCCCTCTTTTCATAAAAGTTTTATGCTGCATAATGGATGGAAAGGACTTTGGAGGCTCTCACCTAACCCATAGATCTAGCCTAGTTTCCCTCTTTAAGAAGGTTTTATGAGTTATTCCCCATCTGACTTGATTCTGAGTAAATGATAGAAATGCATGAAATTGTATGTCACCTATGAATGGGACAGGGTTATCTTCCCTTTTTTCTTCCAGAATGAAATTATGAAAGTACAATTCAAATAAAAAGTATTGTACCTTTTCATCCTACTCTCTGAAACATGAGATAAACTCAGACACAGTGGAAAATGAAATAGGTTTACCTACTCTGATGGCATTCACTCTCAATAAAAGATATTGTTCTAGCAAGAATAAAGTGTAATTGGTGGCAAGGGCTCTGTAATTAATAACATCAGAGTAGACATCACAGATTTCTTTGATTTTCTCCAAATCTTTTTCCAATTGAGTTTGCACCTTTTTCACCTTCTCTTGGGCTCTGGTGAGTGTGGAATAGGTCTCAATATCTGTTGTTGTCATGTCCTTCACTTGTTTAACAATATTTTGATGTTCAATCGTAGTGACCATCTCATCTTGGTATTAATCCAGTGCGTGTTGCACTTGTGTAAGCTCTTCTTTTAGTTTATCAATGGTGATACCCTATGCTTGAGATTGGGATACTTGGTATTCTTTCATAGCACCCATCTCTTCCCTGGATTGACTTAACGCTTGTTGGGCCTATGTAAGATTTGCTTCCAACCCGTCCACAAGAGCACTTTGTTTATGGGACTGGAGTGCCTGGTGTTATGCCATAGTCAGTAATTCATTTATGTTCTGAACCAAAGTTTTTTGAGACTGCATCAATTCTTCCTCCAATATCCCGATGGTAGCATTCTGCTCAAGGAGTTGAGCTATTTCCTCTAATACTGGGGTGTCTGTCTATATCCCTACATAATTTGTACTGATTGCTTCTTTAGGAAGAGGATTTCTTCCTTTCATTCTGGTCCTTTTGTTTTTCTTCCTTCTTCGGGCCTTATTTTCTTATTCTAACTGTTTCCTCAATTCCTTAATAATATCCTTGAGTTTTCCCACCTTCTACTTTAATAATTCATCCTTCTTAGCCTTTTTCTTTAACAATTTTTTTTCTTCATTTAACTTTCTAATTTTCTTGACTGACTTTTTTTTCATTCAGAGAGTACTTTCAGATCCATCGCATAGGTTTTATGTTTTTCGACGTTTCGGACCAAACTAGTGTGGTCCATCATCAGGAAAGTGTTTTTGAAAAATGAAGGAAAAGAGAATAAAACACGTATATAAATACTCGAAAAGTTATTGTAAGGAGCTGACTTATTGAAATGAAATCAATAATTATAATTTTTTTAAGATTATAATTGTTTGTTTAATTAATTAATTAATTGTTTTAATAATTAATTACTTGTTTGTTTATTAATTTTTTATTTTTGTTTTTTAAAAAGAGCCGACTGGACAATGTTTATAAACTAATATTTAGAATTATTCTGGGGAGAAGATGGGTGATCCTTTGTTCCTTCCAAATGTTCTTCTTGTCCAAGAGGTATTCTTGTTTCAAAACTAAGTTCTTCCGGTGTTGTGTCCTCTGGAAAGGTCATTTCAATATCAGGAAAATCTTCATCTAGTTTTAAAGAGGAGTCTTGTTCTGCGCATTCTTCTATATTATTTTTTCCCTTATCAATTGAGGTTCCCAAGCTTCCCAAAACCTGGGCCATTTCTACCTCATAGCTCTTCAAAAATTGTTCTGTCAAGTGCTCTAATGTCAGTTGGGTGTCTTCCTGTTCATTCCTTTGTAAGGTCTATTCTACTTGCCCAATTTCTTAAACATTCTCCCATGGAGCGTGTTCTATAGAATTCTAAAGTTCTTCAGGCTGTTTTGTTGTACCCTGAATTACTTCAGTCATTTTTTGAATTCCCCTGCTTCTTCTCCTTGTCTGAATGATGGTTTTAGGGGAATTTGTTGCTCTCTTCCTCTTTTTCGTTATTGGCAGTGTCTGTGAGGTCTAGGATTTTGTGATTTGGGTTGGGTTTGCTTCAGCCTTGGTTTGAGGAGATGGGATTTCTCTTTGGGAAGTAATATCTTCTATCTATCTATATTCAATTTCCCGTGGTGGGTTTTCATGGCATAATTCAGGCTGCTCCAATTGTGGAGGTGTATTAGCCTCAATCAGGGTATCCCAAGTCAATTGAGTTTGAATTAGTTCTTTATTTGTTATTAGTTTAACTAATCTATGGTGACTGATAATAGAAACAAGGTCCTTGTATTTCTGTGTTCTTAAGGAAACCTCATGTAATATGGTATTCAAAAAGAAGGGTAGATTAAGCACTAACCGGTGTTTTAAGGATGCCAACAATTTGAGGTGGTGAGGTCAAATTATGTCATATCGTCCATCATAGGTGATGTACCGCTAAATTATCCCTTCCAGTTCCATCCCTGGTTCTCTGAGGGTATTAGGATTAAGTCCTTTTCCTTTCTTATCCAATTCTTCCCCAGGGTGTGTGAAAGTTTGCACAACTTCCTTCAGTGTTGTGTATCTTACTGTCCATTGAATACCCATGTTAGGAGCTATGACCTACCTGCTAAGATTTTAGAGATTGGTGATATTTGTATACCTCCCACCACTGAGACTTCCTCCCTGATTATGAAAGAATTGGTGTGATATTAAGTGTCATATCCT
The DNA here is from genome assembly GCA_010110895.2 of Picea sitchensis. Classification (NCBI taxonomy): domain Eukaryota; kingdom Viridiplantae; phylum Streptophyta; class Pinopsida; order Pinales; family Pinaceae; genus Picea; species Picea sitchensis. The sequence goes on from SNQJ01S0027838.1 coordinate 39,917, forward strand.
TGCGGATGGTTGAAATGCTCCATCCACTAGCTGAAGGTACCAAGATATCTCTTGCCCTGCAATATTTTGTAGTAAGTTGGCTCCCTGTACACCTCGCCACCCATTTGTGAGAAAATGTGGGCGACTATCGTTCCTGGTAGCAAACTTAGTTAGACCAACTTGAAGGAAACAATTACCGAAAATAGAAAATATAAGAGAACAACAAGTGTTTACAAACGTGGGTATTTATTACAATCATTAATATATGTAGGGAATCATGTAGAACGTCCTCCCCTCCATTAATGTAAAGATTAGACCTCGTAGATTATTGTAGGGAGAGTAATGAAGTGTGGGGCCAATGATAATTGAGAGTTAATGATTATCTGCCACATGATAGGGATGAATGATTTATTTTTCAAAGCAACATATTTTAATGATTATCGTTAAACGTTAATCCTCTTTTGTGGAAGTGAAATATACCTATACTCAAAAAGAATTCTTTAAGGATACATACGCCGAGTAAATTAAATCTATTCATTTAAATAATCTCCCACATATCCTTAATGTTGTGTGTTTTTTGTTTTTATTGAATACTGAAATAGTAGCTACTCATTATTGAGTGAAGGAGATCGAGAGATACACAAAAACTTGGAATTTAAGGTAAAATTCTATACCATAGGAATATCCACTATTACCAAAAGGCATCCATAGCCTCGACCAAGTTGCCTTTTAACCCTTATATGAGCCCATATCCTGATTATTTGAGTCGTTTTGTATTTTCCCAAGAAGGCCATTATCCTGTTTTGGTAGCCAAATGGTGATAATTCCACTCACTAGATTGTAACTTAGGTGAACAGAATGCGATTCATGATGAGACCTATTGTCCTTTGATGAAATGTAAAGGCCATTTTACCTGGTGTGGTATCCATGGTGGGAATGTCACTTAGGTTATTATCCTATGATAGAGGTAGGCTGGCTCGTGATGAGATGCCACATGCTTTTTGAAAAATTATTTGGTTATTTATTTATTTCTCTAAGGAAATACCATTATCTAGTTTGTTTTGGTTATTTATTTATTTATTTCCCTAAAGATACCATTATCCTAGTTTGGTAGCCAGATGGTGATAATGCTCACTAGATTGTAACTTAGGTGATCAAGTTGGATCGTGATGAGACCTCTTGTCCTTTGATGAGGAAATGTCAAAGGCCATTTCCCTGGTGTGGTAGCCATAGTGGGAATGTCACTTAGGTTATTATCCTATGATCATGGTAGGTTGGCTCGTGATGAGACCCCCTATTCTTTGTAGGAAAAGAAAGAAATTTTATTGATTTTTTTGTTTTGTTTTGAAAAGACCATTATCCTAGTTTGGTAGCTAGATAGTGATAAACCCACTCACTAGATTGTAACTTAGGTGAACAAGTCAGTTCGTGATGATACCTCTTGTCCTTTGATGAGGAAATGTCAAAGGCCATTTCCCTAGTGTGGTAACCATAGTGGGAATGTCACTTAGATTATATTCTTATGATCGTGGTAGGTTGGCTCGTGATGAGACCCCCTATGCTTTTTTGAAAAACTTTATTTGGTTATTATTTATTTATTTATTTTATTTTTTCCCTAAAAAGACCATTATCCTGGTTTGGTAGCTAGATGGTGATAATGCCACTGACTAGATTGTAACTTAGGTGAACAATCTAGCTCGTGATGAGACCTCTTTTCCTTTGATGAGGAAATGTAAAAGGCCATTGCCCTAGTGTGGTAGCCATAGTGGGAATGTCACTTAGGTTATTATCCTATGATCATGGTAGGTTGGCTCGTGATGAGACCCCCTATTCTTTGTGGGAAAAGAAAGAAATTTTATTGAATTTTTTATTTTATTTTATTTTTAGTGTATGAAGGGAGGGTCATCTACTCCTTAAGAGGAAGGGATGGAGTGAACAAGTGTAAGGATGCCAAGTAAAAGTGTGCCTTAGAATCCTTATTAATTATAAGGGTGAGATATCATTTAAGTGTATTTGTATGTATAAGGGAAAATAAACAAATTATGGTGGTTACAGGTTATGAACAAAGTTTAAGATATTTCGAAGAAAGTAATCCAAAAAAACAATTTGATAAGGTATGGGAGATAGTCCACAAAATAATGATAGATCATTGGAAATAATGCTGGTGAAAAATTTTCAGTGGAAGTTGTACCCCAAAGGAATGGTTTAGCATTCTATCAGGAATGTAGGGAAGGAATGACAATTGTTTTGTTTAAAGGAACAACAAGCGTGCAAAAATAACAACAATTGTTTCGTTCAAAGGAACAACAGGCACACAAAAGGAACAACAATTATTTCTTTCAAAGGAACAATAGGCACGCAAAAGGAATAACAATTGTTCCGTTCAAAGGAACAACAAGCACACAAAAGGAACAACAATTGTTTTTTTCAAAGGAACAACAGGTGCACAAAAGAAACAAAAATTGTTAGGTTTTTAATCATCTGAATAGGTAATTTTTAGAAACCCAGAAATGTATTTTGGTTGAAGTCAAGGTTGATTAGTCATCAACTAAATTCCTTTATGAGTTGGTTTATTTAAAAATTAAGTAGTGGATGGTTTGTTAATGTTTTGAATTTTGTTATAGTTACCCAATTGTTGTTGCTGAACCATGACACATTCGTTTCTTTGCGACAGACAACGTTTGGGTGATGGGATGAAGTAGAAGTTTCAGAACAGAAAAGCGTGTTAAATGAGTTCATTTACAACTATCCTCTCTATTTTTTATTTTCTCAAATGACTGTAAAAAAAAATAAAAATTATAAATAAAAGCTACAAAATAATAAAATTATATACAGTATGTACAGTGTCAGCAGAATTCAAAATTTATGGAGTTTGGGTGGCTGGATTACATTACCATCTAGCCACAAATCGAACGATAGGATCCTTACTTACTTCCTGGTAGAAAGATTCTTTTGAGGGCGACTGATGATAAAGTCATAGCTAGTGTCCATTGACCCGAAATGGAGATGCGGACCCGTCGATGGTGCTTAACGTGATTGTGCCATTATCATGGACTTCATTGATTGAGTATGGTCCTACCCACTGTGTCTTTAATTTTCCTAGAAAATCCTGGAATCTATAATCATAGAGAAGCACCCAATCACCTTTTTTAAATGTTTTTTTCTTTATATGCTTGTCGTGCCAGATCATTCTATATTGTTGAATAACAGTCATGTGCTCTACAACAGATAGGCATGCTTCATCCAATTCATTCAGTTGTTGAAGGTGTTGTTTATGTTCTTTTGTAAGATCTAGTCCGATTTCCTGGGCCATCCTTAGAGTCTTGATTTCAAACTCGATTGGAAAGATGGGTTCTTTTACATAGACTAAATGATAAGGAGAGTAGCCAGTGGTGTTACGCCATGTTGCGCGATAAGCCCATAAGACATTTGGGAGTTCCGAAGCCCAATTCTGTCAGTTTGTTGAGACAGTCTTTGTTAGGATTGCCTCCAGGACTTTATTGGCGCTTTCCACTTGCCCATTTTCTTTTGGATGGTATGGAGAAGTAATTATGTGTTTTATATGATAATTATCTAGGGTGGTGGTGATTCTATGAGCTGTAAATTGTGACCCCCCATCAGTAATTACTTCTTTTGATAGTCCATAGCATACAAATAATTTGAAAATAAATTTGATGACTACTTCTTCTGTTACATTTGGTAAAGCTTATACCTTTACCCATTTATTCATGTAGTCCGTGATATCAAATTCTTGCAATAGTAACAACCATCGAGTGACCCGTCCATTAGTAATTGGTTTATTATCTAGATATCTAATAGCAGAATGATCAATATACATAATGACCAGATAACCTGTTATATAATGAAATTTTTTATTGATGGCATGTATAATAGCTAAAAATTCTTTCTCTGTTACTGTGTAATTAAGTTCAACTGGATTGATATTCTTGCTAATAAAATAAATGGCGTAGGGTTTCTTGTCGTCCTCTTGTCTTAGGACAACGCCTATGGAAATATCTGATGCATCGGTGGAGATGTGAAATGGTATTTTCCAATTTGATCCCCTTAGCACCGGTGCTATCGAGATCAACTTCTTCAATCTTGCAAATTCCACATCACACTTTTCAAACAACTGAAACTCTACATTACCATTCAAAGCATGTAAAGGTGCAACGGTTCTTGCAAAATTTTCCATAAATCTACGATAGTATCCTGAAGCGCCAAGGAAACTACGTACCTCAGTTTGTGTGTGTGGTGTAGGTAGTTTAAGGATTACCTCTATTTTTGCTAGATCTACCCTAATTCCATCTGCAGAGATATAATTCCCTAGTACCACACCTTCTTTCATCATCATGTGACATTTTTTGTGTCTTGAACATAACCAGGTCGCAATGCACCACTCTAGTATTTTCTCCAGGTTATTCAGTGCTTGATCGAAGTCGTCGCCATAAGGAGTGAAATCATCCATATAGAATTCAAGCCCTTCACTAATCAGATCGTTGAATATGCTCAAAATGGCCCTTTGGAAAGTGGTTGGAGCGTTACAAAGTCTAAAGGGTAATACTCTGTATGAAAAAGTGCCCCAGGGACATATGAATGTAGATTTATCTTGATCTTCTAGGGCAATCTGTATCTGATTGTACCCACTAAAACCATTTAAGAAAGAAAAGAATTTATTTCTTGCCAAAGTATCCATGACCTGCTCAATGAAAGGCAAAGGGAAGTGGTCTTTTCGAGTGGCTTTGTTAAGTTCCCTGTAGTCGACACTGATTCCCCATTTCCCATTTTTCTTGGGGATGATCACTAATGGGGAAACCCACCAACTATCTGAGATGGGATATATAAAATTTACATTCAACAATGTTTGTAATTCTTCTTTAACGATATCCCTAAGGTGAGGATTCAACCTTCTCTATGGCTGTCAGATTAGCCAGGAATCTTTTTCAACATAAATGTGGTGTGTGTAGAGTTGCGGATCAATCCCTTTCATATTAGAATATTCCCATGCAAAATCTTGCTGGTATTTGGAGAGGACCTGACTTAGATTTTTTTGTTGTTGTTCATCTAAATTGGCATTGATGTTTAGATACCTACCTGGTGCAATCTCAATGGGTTTGTTGTTATGAAACGTTGTAGTTGGAATCTGTTGTTCCATTAAATATTCCAGCAGGTCTCCCTGTGCTTCACAATCTAGAACAACTTGGAGTATCTAGCAGGTTGGGTTGCTCATTGTGGCTAGACTATTGATAAACCCACTGATTACGTCATCCTCTAGCTGGTTTTTAAGTCTGAGAGATTCTTCATTTGTAAGAGGGGCTCGTAAATCCCTCTCTGGGTATTGTGGTGGTGGCAATTGTGGATATATGAAAGTTGGACTCGGCTTAGCAGGAGGATATAAAATGAGATTCTTTGTGATACCCCCTCTAGTGATTGTCATATTACTTGCTCAACATCCTATATACGCATCTGTTGTTGCAAGCCATGGTCTGCCTAGTATTAATGGATGCCCTTCAAGTCTAGTTCGTGGATTGATGATGAGGAAGTTGGCCGGATATTCCCAAGAGTTGACGAAAATGGATACATCATGTAATGTGCCAATTGGTCGAACTACCAATCGATTTGCCAACTGCAGCATTATTGCGGTGGGTTTGAAGGAGTTAAAACCCAGGGTATTGCAGGTTTCCATAGTCTGGATGTGGATGGATGCTCCCAAATTGACTAGTGTATTTGTAAAAGAACAGCCTTGGATCTAAACTGTCACTATGGGATCCCCCAGATATGCATATTTGACTGGTTCTTGTCTACCTACAATTAGATCAGACAAGGCTCCTACCACACGAAGTATTGATGATGGATTTTTAATTTTTCTGACAGGATTTCTCCCACATAGCTCCTTGATCATTTTTTCATAGATTGGAATGTCCTGGAGAGCTTGCAAGAATGGAATCTTAATATATAAATTCTTGAGTTCCCCTACTATGTCGAAGTTGGGATATACGACTAGTTTTGTTATCATCAATCTTTCAGGAAATGGAGGGGAGAGCGTTGCATCCTTATTAGGATCTTGTGGTTCGACTGTGTTCCCCCCTTTCTTGATTTATTCTGTTATTACCACATTCGAAGGTGTTATTGTTGGTGTTAAAATCATGAATATGGGTAACACTTTTGCCTGTTTTATGAGAAAAAAAACTGTATTTTCACAAGTTCTTCAACTTCTGACATACAAAAGTATTTTTTTTATTTAGAATTTCACTTTACAATAAAAACAAAACTCGTGAATAGTTTTGTTAACTTTCCATTGACTATTTTTCAATTTTTTTTTATTAAGATTTGATATGTCAATTTGACAATTGTTTAACGGTATGTTTATTAAACATGAAAGGAATGATAATGAGTTATTTTTTCCCACAACAATGTATCTATTATTAAACTTGTGTTTTTCAGAAATGAAATATACTGTAACAATCTACAGAGACTCTATTTTATTATGACTATAATTTTGAATCTAACGGATGAATATTTTAATTTATAGAATTTTTTTAAGTTGACCAAGGTGAAAACGTTGCAGATTTTAAACACATGTTTTCCTACACCTTGTATCTATATTAATTTTTACTTAAAAGTAAAATCTAAAAATACCCTTTTGAAAAGAACAATTTAAGGATTATGAATATAAATTTTCCATAATGTTCCACTCTGTATTTTTATAGATATGGATTTTTCATTTCAACGAATCATAATCTCACCTAAAAATATTATGTAGTGATTTTTTTATAAAATTAAATAAAATTAGATAAAAACAATGAAAATGAAAACAAATTATATCCAATGAAAGTAGATTCAATTTTAAAAATGTTGGTATCAATTCTAAAACTAAATTCTGTGTATTTGTAGGAGTCTACTACCTCGAAAGATCAAGTAAGATGGAGAGAATTTGCAGTTTCCTGCAAACAGTCCCATTTTCAGGTTTTCGGTCGAAATATTCTTTCATCTGAAACCTAGTTTTTAACGCAATTCGTTAAAAATAAACGCTTTGGTCAAAAAGTCTTTCGGCCGAAATATGCTTACCACAAGAAAATAATTCATCCAAAAAACATTGTACATGAATTTCGAGGGTGCCATTCATTTTGACATGAAAATTTTTGGCCTAAATATGCTTACCACAAGAAAATAATTCATCCAAAAAACATTGTACACGAATTTCGAGGGTGCCATTCAATTTGATGTGCAAATTTTCGGCCGAAACAATTCCTAGCAACATTTTTTTGGCCAAAAAATTGCTACTGGGAATTTTTGAGACCCAATTGTCACGAAAGTGTTACCCACCTTCATGATTTTACCCGTTGGTTTTTTCCCACTCTCCTATTCTTGAAAAACATTATTTTCTTTAGAAGAGATTACACGTCCCGATCTCAACCGTAATTCGTTGCACCCTACCGAGTTGGTCTCTCTGTCCCCATTCTCCATCTGGATGAGTTGAGCTGGTCTGTTAATTGGATTCAGGTGAGGTTGGGCTGGCAGTTGAGGGCACAATTATGATTGCGTATTTTGAGGCAATTGGAGTGGTTCTTGTAGCGTAGGCTAAGTTTTAGGGGTGATCCCTATGTGTTGATTATTTTTCCCCATGGGGCACTGCCAACTCTATTTCCAATTTGGGTTTTGGGTAGTCATGTTGGGCCACTATGAAGGGTAGATGTTGTTATTTGAGTTTTTCCAGGATGAGGTGTGATATTGTGAGTGAGGCCTCTTAGCACTCTATAATGTTCCCAAGGCTATGGAAGTAGTCATAGAGGCAACATCAAAACCACTTCGAGTCTTGGATCTAGGCCTCCAAGACTCAGAGAGGGATCTCTTTGTGTGATAGAGATTTTTTTGAATAGATATTAGGCTAGCTAATGGGTTCAAAGTTTGTATTTTTTAAATGATTGGATGGAACATGAGAAAAGAGGTCCATTGGGTAATGGGGTCATAGCCTGAAGTTCAATCAAAAACAAGTTCTAAAGACAACATTACAGGGAAAGGTAGGCACTCTTGTTGGATTATTTGAATTTGATTTTTGGATTTAGAAGAGCAAGATGAGAAGAATAGGCAATAACAAGGCAATCAAGAATCCTGAAATTAACCATTGAGAAGAAAACATTGACAATTATGTCAAAGCCATAAACAAAGTGTATGTCTCAACAAATTCTATTCTTCAAACTTCTTTGCATAACTTAAAGTATGAATAACGTAAGAAATACAATGGAAACAAATTTATAGTGAATGAGGAAAACATCACCACCAAAAATGACACATGAATCCTGTAGTTTTTGTGACTGTATTATTGAATTGATGAAAATATAGAAGGCTCAATGAGTTGTTTTACAAAACATCAATCATGGTCCCCTGACTAATCAACTTGTTTTACACATTTGAATCATTGCAATTTATAAAAATGACTCTCCCCAAGATTAGAAGGCCGGATTCAATCACCTCGAACAAGAATAGCATCAAATCCCCAAAAATTTGGAACTGCAAATTTGGCTGAATTTGCTAAAACTAGGGGTATGCTCAGTCATTGATTTCTCCCAATAGGTGACACCTGTGAAAAAAACGAAGGCAATTATTATATATTATCTTGTCTGGAGAAAAACCTCCTTCATTTTCTCAAATTTCATCTCCACCTCACTGAAACAACTCCCACAAAATCGGGACTGTAACAAGAAAAACCAGAAATCCGAAAAATGAGGCTGAAATAGAACTTCGTATCTCCTAACTGGTGGCACATTTTCAAAAAAAGGGAGATGTTTTTGTTCTTTATCCCGTGATAAACAAAAACCTCTTTTGGTTTTCTAAATTTCATCTCTGTTTACCCAGAATCCACTTTGCAAGACAAGGTTTCAAATAGACAAAAAATGGGCGGTTTTGAAAAATTGGGGGAAAGTGGTTTTTTGGAGAAAGGTGGTATTTCGTACCCCCTGAGGTGGTAAGTGGTATTGGGAGGGGGGGTTCCGAAATCACCTGGAGGTGACAAGTGTCCCTCCCAATACCACTATTCCGGACCCCCCCCTCCGTTAAAGTTCAAAAAGCACGAGGGGGTCCGGAATTTTTTATGAGCATTCATTTAAATTTACTTGGGATAAGTGTATAAGGTGCACTTTTATTTTATTTTATTTGTTTTGTTTTTTATTTTATTTATTAAGTTTCTTTTTACATGTTTTTTTGTTTATAATTTTTATTTTGTTTACTTTTTATTTATTACGTTTTAACTTTGTTTTATTTTTAATTTATTATTTGTTTTATTAATGTTTTG
>SNQJ01S0027838.1:87957-103702 GCA_010110895.2 Picea sitchensis
TCTAGTCAAACGTGCCCACTCGGCTCCCCCATCACGTGGCCCGACCAACCCATGTACCTTCAACATTAAATTAGCCTTGCAAGGTTCCTCTTAGGGTTAAATAAACTTTCCTATGTTATTGTCAGACCCTCCATCTGGTTCTGTGTATCACTATCTTCAGCAAGAGAGACTAGCATCTTAGATCGCTTCTCGGTGGCAGGAAGTGTATTCCTTCTTTCTAGGTAAGGGTTTTAACTTGAGACAGTGGTTTAATACTAGGATCGTTTAAAATAAAATGTCACAAAGAAAGCAATGTTCTATATCTCCTGTTATACATCTTTAAGTTACGTTTTTTTTTTTTCCTGTTAAAGTTATATCTCATGATTCTTGGCCTTTCCTCTTCCCGAGGAAGTGGTGAAATTTGGTCATACTCTTTCTCAGTCCTTCTGAAGGTCTCGATACTCCACCGTAATCCTTTGTGTATGGCTCTATGCCTAGGTTTTTGTAACATCTTAATACCGTGAATTTCCCTCCCGAACCTCTATTGATGGAACTCGAGACCTGATCTTAAAACCTTCGAGCGATTATGTGATACTTTAATTGGAAAGAAAACTCTTTCTGTGTATATATCATAAAACAATGTGGGTTTTGGTTTCTCAATTTTTTAGAAGACGAGTATATGAGGTTCAAGAAACCATTAGCTAAGCCTTATGCATATACTGTTTTCACGAAGGCTATTACATTCCACCCAGTGCCTTTTGTAAAGACCTCTATGTTTTCAAATTTTTCTTCAACAGAAATAAAAACAAGGCATAACGCTTGGGTTCAAAAAGGGATTCTTGCCATTATCGGGGTTCTGTGATTATTGTGAGTGCTTTGGATTCAGTACTAGGTTACCTCTGTAGTTACGGCTAGTTAAAGGTACCTCAGGTAATCAATTCAGGATGTATTAAACATTTAACTAAAGTCTCTGTATTATAAGTAATGTTTTCACAACGTCTTCGGTCTACCTGTATAACATGTTTGTACAGTTTGTATGTTGAATAAAATAGTGTTGTTGAATATTCCTTTTATGAGAAAAAATAGATTTATGGTTTGATATCACGCAAATGATGGGACCTCATTGATGCGAGGTACCCATCAGGAGTACCTGGACTTCTTCCCCTCGTCTCAGGACATTTACTCAACCAGAAACATGCCAAAAGCAGGGCTCTAGACTCCAGCCATGAGTTAAGTATTAATTTTAATTTTCATTTCCTTTATTTACGGTTCTGTTGCGGCTTCTCGTTATTTTATTCTCATGTGTTTTACTAATGATTACAATGATGAATATTTCATACATAGGGGTCAACTCCACGAGACTCTGGAGGTCAGTCCCTATCATCTGCGCGAAAGGTATTCTGGTTCCATGCATAGTACCCCTCAGGCTTAGCCTTTTGAGTTTACTAGCACTGAGGGCCAAAGCTATGTCCTATCCTTATTACTTTAAAGAATTTTCATCCCATATTCTGTATCGATTGGTTAAGGGTATGCCCTAATTTATGTTAATACTTTGGTACAAAAAAAATAATGCAATTATTGCGCATGGCTCAATTTGTAATATAATTTTAAAGGGTTTAATCCCCTACCATTCCTTTTCCTATTTTCGTGTGAAGTCAAAAATTACTAGAGTAGTGAAATTGAGTCCCATCTATGTTATATCATGGTTTTTTTTGTAATATCTAGACAACCATTCTTTTTGAAGTAATACAATCATCATATAATGAGTTTATTCAGTTGTGGATATCTATGAAAAGTAAACGAGTTCCACACTTTCATTTTCTGGGTTTATCATATTCCTTTATATTTCTGAAACTGGTTTTGTATTACAGAGCTTGAATTCATTTGTTGGGTTATTCTATTTATTTTTCCAAAATTCTTCTTATTACTGGTTATGTAGTCATTCCCAGTATGATTTTCCATGCACGACAGTATAGTAGTAAACCTAGTACAATAGTATGTGCACCTAAGGACTTCATTACTACTAGATGTATGTTTTTGTATTCATAACTTCCAGGTTTCACTCATCATTAAAAAGTAATTTCTAACTATATGCAGGAAAACTTATTCCAGGTATAAAATCAACATTGGTAGGGTTTTAACTTGCGTGTCATTCCATCCATTTGTAATTTGACTTGTTAATCAGTTACATAATTATTTCGTGAAATTCCTATACTTGTAGGATTTCATCCCGATTTAGGGTTTTTGACTGTACTGGTTGGAAACAATAAAAAATTGAAATACATTTGTCTACATATGAACTTATAAAAGATCGAAGACTTCCAGAATTCATATTTGTTTCTATGTGATTATCTTATTCCTTTATACAAGATGACCCTGTCTTGCCATGATTAATATAATACACACTCGCTTTGCCACACAATTTACTATTTACATGGTGTTCTTACCACAGACATATTACTCAAGCGTTTTATCAGTCTAATCATAAAAAATAAATAGCATTGTTCCTATAAAAGGAGCTTGTTGTTATACTGTAGGTGTAGTCTTTAATCAATGGAATTATTTCCACCAGAAATCTACAACAATTCTATAATTTCATCTAACATGCATGACAATAGGGTAATCATCTAGAATAGAAAACATATACAATCATTTCAATGGCACAAATATGATAAGAGGAAAGTAGAGTAATATATCTGGATAAACTCTAGGATAACAAAATGAACAACCATGTTCCTCCCAACCTTAGAATAGGGCAGTCAAACCACTTGTCTTGTTCACCCCCTAGCCTGACCATGATTCCATGAGGGATAACTCATAATTTCCTCCTCAAAAAATGCCTTTCCACTTCATAAATCTTCTCATTTCCTCACACTTGTGAGAAGGTAGTGTTCATAACAGCAAGAGAATATCAAAATCTTTTTCCCCAGCATACTCGACAACATCCTACCTCCTCACATATACTATATATCCAAGATTAATCTTACCTAGGTATTTTCCCTCCCACCCAGGAATTTTTGCAACTTTTCAAATATCTAATTTGCGGGGGCTGCCAATTGCCAAATTCCTAATTTTCCACTTGTAACAATCAACCACCAGAATTAGTTCCAACACACTCATGGAGTCTTGATGGTGAGGATTTCAACATGTAGTTTGTTCCATTTTGTCCTCCTCAATTAATTATAGAATATTTTGCTTATCATACAGCTGATTTCAACATGGTTGTTCCATTTGTCCTCCTCCAATTAATTATAGAATATTTTGTATCATACAAGTGTCACAATCAAGTAGTTAGTTGGGTCAAATTAGGTCTCTTCCCAACATTCATAAATCAATAATTTCAATTTTTCAAATTCGAAATTCGAAATTGCCATAAATGGAAAAACATTTCCAAATTCGAATTTACTAAAAATGGAATAATTTTCTAACAAATTTAAATTTCAAAAATAATTTATTTTTGGGGATGTCACAATTATTCAATATCCATGGGACATCACCTTCTTTGAAAGACCAAGAGGGACCAACATGTCCTCTACTTTCTTTTCTTTTCCAGTGTTTTTTTTTACTTTTTGAATAAATAATATCTCTCCTAACAACCAATGTGTCACTTTCTTTTGATGAGAGGTGCCTCCATAAACAAGATGAAACATTTTTAAATATATGCATGGGATATAGTAACTGGGCAATATTAAGATGTTCCCAATATGGGAGCTCATAAAAGGCAGATTTATTTTTCATCCCAATGGGAAATTTCTCAACATAGGTGTCGAAGAATTATGTATTATCGAATGTAGGCTCCCCATTGGAATTGACTATTTATGTAATATCATTCTCCTTTTCTCTCTCATATTCTCTAAGACATTATACTGGTGTCATTATTGAAGGACTTTGAGATCTTTGGTTTACCATTGAAAGTGGATATTTCTCTTCTATAAGGGTGTTTTTATGGAAGGAATACCCTAGAGCATTCATGCACTATCTTTCGTAGGTGGTTGGACAACCTAACCTTTAGAGAAGGTCCACAACATTTACATCCATGATAGCCTTTTGTTACAATACCTACGAAATTATTAATGTATAAAGTAGATAATGTTAGCATCGAAGTCCAGAAAAGTAGAAACAAATTAAATATGCCAAAACATATTGTTACATATATAAAAACAATCAATAAACATGTAATTTACGAGAGAAAAGTCCTAAGCTTGGATAATCATGTGTGGTGTAAGGACATATGCCATACAACGTAAAATTCCTCTCTATTGCGATGGGTCTTCATACATCATATACATGTATCCCTTCCCATAATTCCTTCAATTCATGTACCAATGGTCGTAGTTAGACATCCATATTATTCACTTGTATTCTACCAGGGACTATAAGAGCCAACATAAGATGTTCATTCTTCACAGAAAACCATTGGAGGATATTGTTATTGATCACTACTACATGCCAAACATAATAGTTGGTGTTTTGGAGGAAATATGGGTTGACACCATCCATGGCTATGTTGCGTCGCAGACTTTAGATGTCATCCTTGAATTTTTCAGGTCATCTATCCTCTATATGATTCATGTCTATTGAATATGTTGGGATTCACATAAATCCTGACTCACTTTTGTGCAAGGCATGCCATCCCTGCAACATATCTAATTCTTTGCAATGAAAGAGCCTTTCATTCCTAGAGATTATAGGCATGTGCCTCAATATATTATGAGGATCACCATGTGATTTATCCTTTTTATTTGATTTATGATGTGTGTCATACCAAAATATCATAAATATCTCTTTATATGCATATTCTCCTCTATATAGAATACAATCATTAGGACATGCATGATATGATATGTACTCAACACCCAATATTTTCAACAATTTCTTTTCCTCTTCGTAGATATCGAGAAATATATTATCCCTTGGAAGAACCTTATCTTTTAATAACCTACAGTTAATGGGCAATAGAAATGAACAATGCTATTTAACGCTCATAAAATCGATCATTTTTTATGTATATTGTGTGACCAATTTTCTCAAATTATAAGGGACTTAATGATGATTAGTTACCTCAATATTTCCAATAAATATGTGCTTGACATGCAAATATTTTATTTCAAGTTGTATAGTAACATTTTTATCCCCAGTTGGGTAGACTTTGACTGGCTATGTCTAAAGAGAGGGGTGGTGGAAGCATATTTGAGACTTTCGAATAAGGTATTAGTGATATGAGCATCATCGCCTCGCTCATCATTCTAGAATTCATCTAACAACATTGTATCCATGGCATTTGTATCCCATAAATAATCATCCATACAAACCTCTATTTCATTGACTCCATTTCCAACCTATGAAGAACTACTATTTTTGTAGTCACTCCTAATTGGTGAATTTGAAGGTAGTGAGAATTGAATAGGTGAACCATTCTTGGTATGATTCCTCCCTTAGTTGTTATTTTATTTCATCCTTCTCTCGATTTGGCATTGTATTAGGGTGCAATGAAATATGATAGGTAGGTCACTCATCATCGCTAGAATCCTAATTTCAAAAATATTGAATATTAGTACATCAATGATATTAGTAAGCTCAATGCAATTGTCTTATTCAAATCATATTATAAAAAAATATTATTACCATCACTAACCCACGATTATAGCTAGAAGATGGCATGTTACTATTGGAAGCATAAAGTGGTTGTCCATTTTCATCTACCAACTACTTGTGGTATGTTTCTCTTGATAAGAGATTCTGACATTTTTAAATTGGTAATAGAATATTATATGCATATGAACTTATTCTAAATCGTGATCCTACAAATTTGGATACATTTTTATTTAGATTGACATGGATAGAAAAAATAAATTCAATTAGATAATCGCAATATAAATAAAATCTGAACTTTCAAGATGGGAAGGGAGGACTCTGTAATGGAATTTGAGCAATATGGAATGGGCTATAAATTTGGAGAATTGACCATTTGATATTGTAAGCTTCTCTCCCTACATTTGAGAAAAATCAACAGTAAATTATTTTTAAGAATAAGATGACTTTAAGTGCAAAATGTATACTATGATGTATTGCAATTCATATGGGTGCATAATGAAAAATAAGTTAAGATGAATATATTATTTTGTGTGCAAATAAAAATTCAGATAACTTTGAAAACACAATGGTAGATTACTGTAACAAACACAAACTCATGCGTCTATAAAATTGTAAAGCATGAATCATTTATATATGCATTGTGATGCAAACCCCCTATCCTATTGGGGTCTGTGACCTCTCGGTCAATTGATCGTCCTCTAACTCCGAGTTGGAACAACTCTTTCAGGTCCTCACTCGAACCCTGAAAACCAGATCCACAGGTCCAAATCCGAACTCTGTCCACTTTTACAAATGCCTAGCGTGAGCTCTAACTCTGCATGACCAAGGCCTATGACCACACCCTTATCCTACAAGGTGTTTCGCGTTTCACGGTTTGGGACTTCTCGAGGGAGCAACCCTCGACTCTTCAACTTTGAAAGTCAAAAAGAGCTTAACGACGATTAGCCCTTGCTCAAATCTAGGTCCAAGTGACCATTTGCCGTGACCCCACACTTAAACCAAAAGGCGCTTTCGAGTATCATGATTTTCGCTGTCAGGTATCCCGTCCTCGTGTTACCGAGATCCCCAAATCTCGGTTGGGGATCTAGCTAAGATCTATCCCTCTCCCCTTTACTCGCGATGTTACCTCTGACTAGGCCCAAGTCCTAGTGCCTATTTCTTTCGACTTTCACAGATCATAGACCCACAAACAATGTTGCCTCCACTTTAAACTCCTAGTATCGAAAACTCATAGATCTAGATCAATGATCTAGATCTACTACAAATGAACATCTTGGATAAAATATTGACTTTCTGCATTTTGGGGTTTCCACAGAATCATCACCTTCGAATTCCCGAAATCGAAATGTCAAAACCTCCTCCGGTGAGATCAATGGCTCAGATTCGACCTAACCCAATGACCCTCATTAAACCCTACCTATCTTACTTTAGGGATTTCTGCAAAGTCTTCACTCGACCCCACTGGATCGATGGTCGACAACCCATCCTAATCAACAGTCAGGATCTGATCTTGATTATCCTTTTCATGATTTTTGGCATGAGATTCGAAAGACTCCCTCTTTCGTTTTCCCAATTCACGTAATGTCAAAACCTTCCTTGGGAAATCTATGGTGTAGATTTCTATGTATTGATGACCACGATCTCTTACCTGTTTTTGCGAGTCGTGAATCTGGGTGATCCTCTCCTTTGACCACTCTCAACCATAGGTCAGCGAAATGTTACTCAACTGCCACATGTATCAGCTCTTGATCTCTCCACCAATTGACACGTTTCCTATGAGATTTGACGGTTGTCGGGATTTTGCAATACGCGAGTTTGAAGGAGCTTCACCCTTGTTCCTCCAAACATCGAATGTCGAAATCCTCCTTTGGGCACAAATCACTAAGGTTCATGCTATTTCCACAGCTCTAATGGTTATCGGCAGATCGACACTTCCTCTCGAAATGTCTCCACAGTCCATGCTTGAATCTAACGACTACTGTGATCTCCCTCCTAGGCTTACACTCATTTCTTACATAGAAAATTTTTTAAGTGCCAAGGACATAAACTTAAGTCTTTTAAAATACCTCACGCTCAGCGTTCTTTCTTGTTGTTTCTTCGAACTTAGCTGATTCTAAGATTTGTGCACTCCTTGCACCTAGAATATCAATTTTCCTTTGTTCTATCTGAACCACCCCTTCTGAATCGTCCCAAGATCCAGTCAACGCACACCTTGCGTTTGGGATGCACACCTTGCATACAAGGTTCAGAAGAAACAATTGAACCTTATCCCACTTCGATTCATGCAATCATATTCTCGGACTCTCACACAGGAATGAGAATAAAACAAACACATCATACATAATGAAATATTCACACAATCACATGTAGGTGATCACAATCTAGTTTTGAGACAGTTTTCGTCTACTCTATTCATTCATAAAAACAAAAATTATTGTGTTGCTAAGATATATTGTGCACCTCTCTAATTTACTGTTCTTTTAAAAAAAAATTAAAAGGGTGCCTTTGATAACATGTAACACACCGATACTTTAATATTAATACAACCGTACTTTAATATTAATACAACACACTTGGATATTTTTTTGCTGAAATTATGTGATTTATTTATAAAATATATTTAATATCTTATGTATTGAATTGTAGAAGTTGTATATTGATAAAAAATTGTATGAGAATAGTTCAAGTAAAAAAAAAATGATAGATACAAAGATAGCACATCCATAAAAGAAAAAAAGTCAAGCTCTTTGTAAATTCTATACAAAATTAATATATTAAAAAGGAAAGTTATTTGTAAATTCTATAAAAAATTAATATGTTTGAAATGTATGTAAGTTTAACTAATATGTATTGGTTAGTTTGTGTTTTGGAGAGCCATAAAATGAGCAAGCTCAAAAAGATTCATTGTGATCTATGTTCATAAGAGCTTAAAAATTTGATGGAAATATTGCAAAAGGATAAACAAGATGAATGAAAAAATTCTATTCAATATGAGTTTTCGGACCAACAACTAAGGAAAAGTCTTCCTAAGAAAATAAAAATTATAGATGATGTAAATGATGATGAATTGGCCCTTAGATCATGTAGAGTGGTGTTGATGTATAAATGTACTTTCCACTTACAATACAGAAACCATCCAATGATTCGAAGAACCACGTCATATCTAAACTACTAGCAATGGTCAATAAGACCTCCCATACATGCAATAGCAAAAACATACAACAAAAAAGAGTCATTCAAAAAGTAATATGAATAAAAGTTTTATATTCCTAAAAGTAATTCAATTTCCTAGGTTTCATCTTGTTATGAGATAATCAAATTCATTGTAAATGCACCTTGAATAATCCCTTCAAGTTAACATATTGTTGTTTTTCCATTTTGAATTGCTACTAACAAGTTATGGGAGACCATCATTAACTTGCACATACCCTTTTATATTTTTTAATATATAATATTGCTACTCCAAACTTAATATTTTCTTATAAATTTGGGTGAAACTTCAAGCAATTCAACACAATTGTATGTTCAGGATTTTTACAACCTTAATATTGTTTAATATTGTGTGTTATACTTCAAAATAAAAGGAGAAAAAAGTAGAGTACAAACCCTAGAAGTGATCTCAAGCACTAGCCACTAGGGTTCACTGGTTCGTGTAGCATACCGTGTCCAGAATTCCAAGAGGAAAACAAAAGAGCTAGCCATTAGGATTCGTTGGTTTTACCTAGCTTTTCAAGTCTTGTTCGTGTAGCATACCGTCTCCAGAATTCCAAGAGCAAAACAGAAGAGCAAAGATTCAAAAGATGAACACCATGGCATACGAATTAATTCCTTGGATGTTTGCTCACTGTTCTTTGAAAAGGTATGCGTCCTCATTTTTAGTCTTATTCTTTATTTTATGTAACTCAAAATTCTATTGTTTCCTTGTATACTGCGACTATTATTTCAGTACTTGGACTAGAGTGTACAACTCTCTCTAATCAATATTCTACCTCATTTTGGCTCCATAGATTCTCAATGGAAAGATACTCGAAGGAAACCCTTTATTAGAACCGTTCCAATTGCATGGCCAAACCTAGTTACAACGTTGTTTAGAAAGAGTTCTACACTCATGTAAACAATTGAATTTTGAGTTATATAAAATAGAGAATAAAATTCTAATAAAATTTAAATCTGAGAACACAGACCTTTTCAAAGAACAGTGCGTCATCATCCAAGGAATGAATTCTTATGCCGTGGTGCTCATCTTTTCGCGTCGAAATCTCTTCTATTTCTATAACATGGTCCAGGATATTTTCCTTTTGGAATTCCGTATACGGTCTTATGCTGCCTATAATCGAACAGGCTTGAAAAGAGAGTTGTAAACAACAAACCCTAATATCCATAGCTAGGGTTTGACATGGCCCCTAGCGTTTGTACTGTAGTCTCCTCTCCTTCTATTCGGAACGATAAACAAAATATTCGCGCTGGCCCGTAGGAAAAGATGAGCACCATGGCATACAAATTCATTCCTTGGATGATCGCTCACTGTTCTTGTTCTTTGATAAGGTATGCGTCGTCATTTTGAAATTTTGACCTTTTCATTAGATATCAACCAATTTTATTATTGGTTTTTATTGTATTTTCATATTAAGAAACTAGTATTTAATTTTTTTCTAAACAATAATTCAAATTTACAAAGATTTTCTAAGTTTATATATGTAAAATTTAATTTTAAACAAATGTCAAAATTTCATATGTATTTTTTTATTTATTTTTAATTGATATTTATAGATATTAAAGTTTGAGTGTTTTATTAAATATATTCATATAATTATTGACAAAAAATAAATTAGTGATTTCCATGTTATACTTGTTCCATAAATATAAGGTTTTAATTTTGTAGATTTTAATAACTTCAAAATTAGTATTTGTTAATATAAAAAAACAAAATTTAATATACTAATGTAGTAAAGTCTAATATACTATATAGAAATTCTAATAATCATTAGGAGCATAGCTAGATTGACCTCCAATTTAATTGAAATAAAACTTAAAATCTGTGTATGTTTTTCAAGTCAATGTTTGAATTGTGACATAGAAACTAAGTTTACATATAGTAAATTTAAATTTATAAATGTAATGAAGATGGTTAGGGTTTTACTACTTAAATATCATGCCTCATTTGAGTTATTTGTGATTGGGAAGATGGTTAGGGTTTTACTACTTAAATATCATGCCTCATTTGAGTTATTTGTGATTGGTATATATAACCTATTGTATATATATGAAACCCCTAGAAGAATTTATAATATTGTAAACCTGATTATAAACCTATCTTGAATAATAAAAAATATTGATATCTTTTCCATGGATAATGGTGACAAATATGCTGATTTTACCACTTAAATCTGATGTGTCATATAAGTTATTTATTTGTCTTCCTTGTCATATTTATTGTATTTATGATTAAGGATTTTAAATACCAAGAAGGGGTATAGGTGTTTGGTCTAAGGAAGGAAGAGGAGGAGCGACATATTAAGAAACACTAGCCACCATTCCAGTTGAGTTTCATTGTTTGTGTGGGTGGGTGTATAGCCCGAGGAGAGCAAGATATTGAGTCGCATGCAAGGGAAGAAGAGTCGTCGGTTTCCTGTCAATCTACAAGATCTTAGCCAAGGACGCTCATGTCGACGGTTCACACACAAGAGAAAAGGAGCCAGATGAGGAAGGTTCCATCTATTTCTTCTACAAGTAAGGATGTGTGCAAGGGAAAAGGAGCAAGACCAGCAGAGTTCCATCCGTTTGTTCTGTAAGGTATTTCATGTGAAAGGGAATAGGAGCCAAGGAAGTTTATTTCCATTTTGCGAGGAAGGAATAGCCATGTGGAGGAAACAAGGGCAATCGAGGAGCCGATAAACCCCTATGGAGGTCGTGAGGTGAAAGACGCAAAGGTAGTGGAGACCGAGGGTTTCGTGCAGGAGGTAGTCGCTAAACTGAGTTGTTGGTTTGAGGTCAAGTGGAGAAAATTAATTTCGTAAATCCTCATGGAAGAACCTACAAACAAAGCTTGAATCTGGTGGAGGCAATAAATTCCCTTAGGTTCATAATTAACAAATATATATCAAAGTTTATTTTTTGAAAGAGTTTGAAAAGACCTCATTTATTTTTTTGTGAAGAATCTGAAAGAGAATATATATGTGTATTGCATTAAGTTGAAGTGGGATAAAAACAATTTTTTTTATTTGAAGAGAGCGTGTGTATAGAATTAATAGAAAAGATGACAAATGTTAAATTTGAGGTAGAAAAATTTAATGGTAAATATAACTTTGAATTGTGGAAACTTAAAATGTAATATTTATTAATACAACAAGGGTTTTAGAAGGTTGTAGATGGCTAGATGAAAAAACCTTGAATCTATTATCCATGAAGAGTGGGAAGACCTGAATTCCATATCTCTTAGCACAATTTGGTTATGTCTTTTCGATGATGTCTTATTTAACATTATTGGAGAAGAAATGACATAAAACTTATGGAGTATGATGGAGATCCTTTATATGAGAAAGATCTATTTGAAGAGACATCTATAGAGGGTGGGAGGCGGGGAATTTATTAGAGAAAATAACTTCATACAACAACCTGCCTTCGCTTTGTCTCTACTACTATGCCTTCCCTCAATCCTAAACTTCTTCAGTGCGCTACTTCCGAAAGCATGGTGGTTGGTCCAGGAAATGTTACACCTCTTACTCTTGGATTCGCCAAGCTTACACTACCAGATGAATGGTCCACTGTATCAGCTTGTACAGTCCAGAATTACACCCACAATAGCCCAACAGCTGATGATTGAACAAAATGAGTCAGGAAATAATGTATTAAGAATTGGAAGATCCCAAAGTGTTAGGATCCAAAATCTAGAAAGACAAGTGTCTTCTCTATCTACCAGCACTTCTGACTCTTACCCTAGAAGATCTACTTCTACTTCACCCTCTGTACAAACTACTCCTTCTAGAACTCATGTATATAAACCCATTCCAAACAGATCCAAAATAGATAATCATATTCTATATCACAAAAAGGGATCTGAAAATTGCTATTTTTGTCAGAAAGGTATTCCTTCCCATGAAGAGTCTACATCATGTCAGCCTCCTACAAAACAGATCCCCTCTGCACCCAAGGATTTCAGAGCTTACCAGTCCAAAATAGAACACAATGGACAACATTTTGATTGTCCTAAATGTCAAGAAGTAGCTATCCTTGTTCTAAAAATGATGAATTACGCATCATTGCCCAGAGGAGACAAAGACAAGTGTGCTCTCTTACCTCAAAGAAATCTAGGACCATGGAATCACACTCCTTGTTTCAAGAACAATTCAGTAGCAGACCTTGACTTTATACAGTACAAAAAGTGAGATGCATAGAAATCACAGGACATAGTGAGGTTGCAAAATTATGCTAATTATCAATATGTTTGTCTTTCACGAAACATTGATGATATGGCCCAAGATATTTTGCAGACTAAATCTCATATGACTTGTCTACATTCTGAGATTGATAACTTAGAACGTAATCAAGAGACTCACAGACTACACCTTGTACAGATTTTAGAAAAGTTAAATACAATTCAGACTGCAGTATAGAGTCTGAAAGAATCATTTGAAAAAGAGAAACAACCCTCTTCTCCTATACAATATGAGGAGATAGAAAAACAAACTTCCTATAAATGGTTTGGTTCCTCTCCCTCTTTTTTTACTCTTAAAAAAGAATATTTGTCACTCAAGCAACTTGCTATAGAACACTTAAATCCAACCCTTTCTAGGATTGCTCAGGTAGTTCTATTAGCCTCAGAAAAGCTTGCATTAGTCAAATCACAAGCATCTTCTTTAGAAGAAGACGTTTATTCTTTCCAACCAAACCTTGCCATTCCTACTTTGGATATCAAAGGAATGGATGAAGCTGAAATATGAAAGTCTAATGCACCACGTTCAACAGACGACGATGCAGGAGGAAATCCTTTCCAATCTGCTTGGGAAAAATGGTGCAATGCCAAATATGGTTCCAGTAGGAAAGTCCCATTTGATCTAGCTAATGGGTGAAATCACGAATGTGGGTTACACTTTCGTGACAATCAGGTCTCCAAAATTCCGAAAAACATTTTTTCGGCCGAACTTATAATATTTTTCAGCCAAAAGATATTATTTTCGGCCGAACTATTTTTTGGCCGAAAACATAAACGTCAAATCGAACGGTGCAATAACAGCCCCCTTGATTTGCGTGTACAAATTTGGTTGGACGGATATTTTTTTTTCGGCAATAACTTTTCGGCCGAACAATTGTTCGACCGAACTATATTTCGACTGAAAAATAGTTCGGCCGAACTATTGTTCAGCTGAACATTTTTTTGGACAGACTATCTTTTGGCTGAAAGATTGTTTATATATTACCGACACATTGACTGTGGAATGTTTTTCGCAAATTTGTGTCATGGTGTCGTTAGGTGTATGCAGTTGGTGTTGTCGTTGGAGGTCGTCGGGCGTGTTGTCGTTTGGTGTTGCCACGAGCGCAGCGGTTGGTCGCGAGCGCAGCTATTGGTCGGAGTCGGGGTCTTCGTTGCAGAGCCAGGTAAGTTTCGAAGCCCTTTTTTTTTACCTCTTGGGTGTTTTACCTCTTGCTTGTTTAGCTCGTAAACCTCACTTCTATCTCTGCGCTTGGGTGTTTTACCTCTTACTTGTTTAGCTCGTAAACCTCACTTATATATTTGCACCTTTGTTTTGTGTGTCTCTACGTTTGGGTGTTATTCTCTCTGAGTTTTTCTCCATGAACAACAATTTTAGCATAGTCTCTCTATGTGCATTTCGCCTTTCCCAACGAAATCCCCATGGCATAAATGCTCCGTGATTTTATACTACATTCTCTGCTTTATTGATGAAGTTAAACCATGTGCTTTGGGTAGAAATTCTCCCAGCATTGATATCGTACCTCTTTTCATTGTTGGCTCACGTTTTGTTTTTGTTTTTTCTTTTTTTTCAGAAGGACCATTCCTCCTTTGTGTCCTCACCCTCTGCATTTTCTTTAACGCCTGGTGCATTTCCTTCTCCACTAGCGTTCATTTTTTTAAATTGTTTTCTTCTCTGAAAAACGTTGTGATCACCCTACGTGTGAGAGAGAGAGAGACCCAGCATTGGGTCCCTGCGAACCTATCTCTCCTTAACTTAGCATTCGCTTAGTCTGCCAGAAATTTTGGGGGTCCATTAACTCATAAATTATTTTCCCTTGCCAGCAATTGGGTATCCAGAACTTAGCATTTTTTTTTTATTTAACCATTGAATTGTGGTCTCCTTTAATTCTGAAAAAGCGTTTTATTCTCTGCGATTGGGGACTCCCTATCTCAACTTTTCATTTTTTTAGCCAGTGAAATGGGTGGACTCCATTAACCCAAAACTCGTGTTAAATCCTCTGCAATTTCGGGAATCTCTAACTTATCTTTTCGTTCTATTAGCCAGGGAAATGGGTGGTCACCAATAACTCAGAAATTGTGTTAAAGTTTTTTCGTTTTGGGGAGCTGAAGGCATTGCGCCTCTCCCCTTTGCCCATCACTTGGTTCCAGCCCGATTTTATGCTTTTCCTTAGGCATGAGATTCCCTTCAGATCTTTCATCTCTGTGTTTTATTTTTAAGTGGCTCAGTGTGGGCGCCTCCACCCCGTACCTTCACTCAACTCCAAGATCAGTGTGAGTGCAACACACAACCCCCCCTCTTGTACGATTTCAAACACTCATCGTCTGCTTACTTATGCAATAATGGGTGCCCCGACCAAAGCATTCAATGTACAATTAATATTGTATAAGTCCAGATAGAAATTTCAAACACATTTGTATGTGTGTGGGCGCTTTCGATGTCCTAGTGATGCTGTCACTTATGGTTGGAACTTGTATGGTTGTGGTCGCTTTCTCCTTTTCCACTGCTTGTAAAAAATGCCCAACATTAGATCTTGTTGCCTTTGTGTTTTTCCATTTTTTTCTCAGCGAATTTCCATTATTTATCTGTGTTGTTGTCCTTCACTACACATTTACTTGCCTTTAGTTCTTTATGCATTGCGAGGAGATGGTTTGTTTTCATTCAAGATCCTTTCCAAATTTTTCTTCTTACCAAGCGATTGCATTAAAGCGCCTAGGTGGGTGGGAAAACCTATGTTGTTA
>SNQJ01S0027839.1:0-18913 GCA_010110895.2 Picea sitchensis
AAAAACAAACCTCCCAAATCGTACGGACCATATCGACCACATCGAAATTATTGATAGTTCCAGATAAATATTTCATACGAGATTGAATTTCCAAGCTCCGTGACCTAAAATTCTTCCGCGGCTTCCAATTATTACTGTAAAACGACTGAAACAACGTCCAACTATTGTTGTCACTTCCTGCACGCATGCAAATTTGTTTGACTGGTCATGTCCAGATAAATCATGACGATCGTTATTATTCGTGGGTCTATTGTTTGAGCTTGAGTGGACGGCGCAGAATCAGTAATGTCGTATTTAATTGGCCCAATTTGCACAAATTATCTGTACTGCAATAGAATATGCCATCGATGTGGAAAAAGCAGTGGGGAACAAAGTATTCGTGGTGTGGGTTGGCTGTTCAGTCTCAACTGACGTTATTCGACGGCCTTTATGATAAAATGCTTTGGTTGGTCGGATGGTTTCGACGAATTGTTTATGAAAAGCTGCGAGCACGACCTAATTTGGCGTAAGGGTTCACCGAATAGCTCTCCAATCAGATAAAGGTATATTTGATTGGTCCCTCGTTCGGATCTGGCTTTGTCTACAAAACACAATTGTTCAGATCGAGGGCTTATAAGCAAGATCGCAGCTGGACATAACTCTGAATTCTCGTAAACCTAGTTATCCGTTGAAGTGCACCATCATGATAAGGTGCCCTATTATGCCATGGAGATTTCTCGCAATACTGTTTATCTATATCAACATTTCGTGGAAATTTGAAGCGGTTGCCCAATTATATGATGCCGCAATGGAGAGCAATGCGGATTGTTTGACTTGGAGGCTGAATGTCGAAGTGAATAATCTCAGGAATTGGTGGACAGTTCCCCAAGATTGCTTGACGTATGTTCAGCAATACATGCTGTATGGGCAGTACGAAAGAGATCTGGCAACTGCAATCAACTATATTGTTTCTTACACAGAAGAAATCAGCCCAATTGGAGATGGTATGGATGCGTGGCTGTTAGATGTAGATGACACCGCCTTGTCCAATCTCGAATATTACATGGGACGAAATTTTGGGTAAATCCTCTATTGATCATATTTAGATCTTTTAGATAGTTGTTCCAAATAATATATATATAAAAATGGGGATCTAACCGTCTCGTCAGCTAGATAGGAGGTCTCTGGATAGATTTCCAGGATTTGTTGGTTCACTCTGTTGCCAGGTTTCATAATCAGCCTGACTCTGTTGCTAGCCTCCCAAATGTCGAGAAGTGCCCCGAGTTTCCCAAAAGAATTTGATTTGAAGGAAAAAAAAAATATTTGCAAGGCATATATGCATATCTCAATCATCACACGTCTCATATTGGCGCCTGATGTTTCAATACCTCTCTCTTCGCATGACAGACGTGCATCTGTGCTAGACTATTCGCTGTTCGGTAGACTGAATCAATGTTAACATAGATGGAAAATTGTTAATATGCGAAATTATTTTTTACTGAAAAATGTTTGTATTCTTGAAATGTTTRCTGAAATTTTTCYAAGTTATTTKGTAAGATGACAACTAATTCTTCTGGGTTGAACTGATTTTACAGTGGAATGCCTTTTGACCCGGTTTCCTTTAACAATTGGGCCATAAAGGGTAAATCTGTTGCTCTACCTGCTATTCTGGGATTGTATAAGCATCTTAAGACCTYCGGATACCAGGTTTTCTTTCTCACAGGAAGGGATGAATCTCAACGTAACATTACAGAAGAAAATCTCGTCTTGCAGGGGTATACCGACTATGCTGGACTTATTTTAAGGTATATTTATTTTTCGTCTTCTGCAATCCTGAACTGTGAATGTTATGAAACGAAAGTAATGGTGTGGTCTTTTCGTTGATGAAATATAAATGTAGAGAACGCAAAGCGAAAGGAAAAAGCGCAGTAGTGCTCAAGTCAGAAAAGAGGGAGAAATTGATGAAGAATGGGTATCGTATATGGGGCAATGTTGGAGATCAATGGAGCGATATTGTTGGAAGCGCTGTGGGTGCTCGTACATTCAAGCTTCCTAATCCCATGTACTTCGTGCCTTGATCGCTCCAAATCCTGACTAATTAATTATAGGCCCTCCACTGGAAGAAGCAAAGAATAATAACAGTTTAAATGCTGAAGGAAAGAATAAAATATGAATAATATGTATTGTAATGGGGATGGTATATTAGAACTTTCTTCGAATATGTGCTGCTCTGCTACAATTGTATTCGCATTCTTGAGCTTAACAATTATGAATCGTTGTATTCTTATTCTTGAGCTTGACAATGAAGAATCTAAAAGAGAATCTGAGATAATCTCATCGAAAATTGATATGCCAGTAACAGTTGGTTGTGTAATATCCCGACTACAGTCTGCAGTCCATCTTTAAATCATTAGATATCAAATCGAATAATAAGCTCTTACTTGAGAAATGGGTCGCAGTCTCTTTCGATCCTCTTCGACAGCATCAACCGACTTCATTTCATTTCAGTTTTTCTAATTTTGAAGTTCGTAGTATAAACGTTTTAAGTAACAATAAGTAGATTTGAGATTTGAGTGATTGTTTTTGTAAAATCTAAGCCCAAACAAGTATTCAGCTTCTTGAATCTATTTCTACATTTAAAAATGGATTTTAAACAACAAAAAAGAGTCATATAATACAAATTTATGTGATACAAATTTATGTAATTTATGTGGCCTGTCCCATTATTGTCATAGCCATTCATTTTGTTGACCAGTATCTTATCAACTTCATTTATCAAGGAGTTTTACATTGTGAAAAATAAAATCAATAATGTAGATATATGGTAGGTATGGAATCTAGTAAAAATAGGGTTTGTTGACCAATATATTATCATTTAATTCATAAAGGGAGTTTTAAATTATGAAAAATAAAATCAATATAGCATGTGTTTCCAGGGGTAGAGTATGTATACTTCCTAGACTTTAGGAGTCACACTGCTTAGAGTGTGTCTCTTATTCCACAAACAAGGGGGTCTCATACACCAATTTGGTGTCTCCCTTGGCCCATGACCTTACAATTAGATTATTATTATTAAAGGGATTTAAATAAAAATAAGGGTTTTTCTTGGAAATATGTATTGTGTTTAATGGTTAAGAACATATGTTTCCTTCTTAAAGGTCATTAACTAATTATACTTTTGAGTTTAATGATATTATATTAACTGGTAGTTGG
Organism: Picea sitchensis; assembly: GCA_010110895.2. NCBI lineage: Eukaryota > Viridiplantae > Streptophyta > Pinopsida > Pinales > Pinaceae > Picea > Picea sitchensis. The sequence goes on from SNQJ01S0027839.1 coordinate 3,193, forward strand.
TTGTGTTCCTAAAGTAATATGGAATAAAAATGACATGTGTATAATTGTTTTTAATTGTCTTGAATAATTTTTTTATTGGATAATAGAAATCAAAATTTTCAAGTATAATTGTTTTTAATTGTGAGCAATTTTCTTATTGGGTTAATAAGAATCAAATTTTTTTAAGGTGTTCAGATATTTTCACTTTAAAAAAATGTTTGCATTTACATTTACTTGATATATCAATAAATATGATAAATTTGTAAATATAAGTTAACCTAAATTTGGAGTAAATATTTAGAATATAATATTTTTAATTTAAGTATATTTAAGATGTGTAAGCTCTATAAAATTATATAAAATATATATATATATTGTCAACTTTATCTAAGAATGTGACAATATGGACATTGTTATGGGTTTATATTTTTCCATCTCTATGTCTCAAGTGCTAGGTTAGGTTATAAGAACTCATTTTGAATTGAAAAATTATATGTTCTTTTATCCATAGAGGTTTTATTTTCCATGCATTGTTGTGTGTAAGTACTTATTGGATTCATCTCACATTCATAGAATCTCATTTTTTTTTAGTAGAATCTTGTCACAAATTTTATATTAATTTTTTTTGGTACTAAGTCTTTTTTAGATAAAATCTATTTTCTTCTTCAATTCTTCATTTTTAACCCATTCCATCCTCTCAATGTACCAAGCCTTCTCTTGAACTACGATCTACCCTTATTTTGAGTCGCTTCTCCTTCTAATGGTAATGTACCTAATGTTACAAATATCATAGGGTGAGGAGTTTGTATTTCAAGTCATTTGTTCATCTAATAATAACTTTTTTCCTAAACGTTTTCAACGTTCTTCCATGATTCTTTAGAGAGGCCCCAACCCCAAACTAGAAAACCATAAAAAAATACTTTTTTCAATGTATTGAAGACCAAAATACTAAATTTCCAGGTCGATCATTGAATTTGTATGCATTTATATTAGAGGTCATTCAAGCCTCCTATCACAAGCTTCTCCACACAAAATTTACAATTGTCATTGGAATCAAATTCAAGACTCTAATATCTATAAGGGACAAGCTCCAATTTTTCACCATTAAATGTGATGGTTATATCTGTATACAAATATCTTATTACCATTACTTTGGTTTTATTTACATTAACTTTTGTTTAAAAGTAACTATAGAATTGGTTTATGATTTCAAGAATTATTTGGATGTCATCTTTGTGCTTTGTCAATAGCACAACATCATATGCATAAATCAACAATATGAAAATGTAACCTTATATGCATGTTCATCCTTTTCTATCCTTCCTAATCCAATACTCTAACTCATAAGACAAATAATATTGATGAGACAAGATGTCCTTGTTTAACCTCAATATCGTTATTGATTTTGAGTTGTCTGCTTCCATTTTTATCATATATGGGTACCACCAATTCTACAATATGTTTTTTACATAAGTGAACAATTTTTGTTTCTCTCCACTCAACTAGAATTCCTACTCTCTCAATTCTTTCCTAGAGCTTTATTTCATAAATTGTATTAAAAAGGATTTAGTAAAATCTAGACAAAAAAGATAACAATTATTGTGTTTCCCTCATGTTTTCGCAATACAAACTTTAAAAGTAACCAAGCTATTGATGGGTGAGTTCTTAAGTGGAAAATTGACTTGAGAATGAGCTCTAACATTGTTTCATTCCTCCCCGGATGGGGTGACACACCACCCATCAACGACACCTGGGACACAACTAGGCCTGGCCTTAAATGAGGAAGTTCGACCCCCATCCCCTCAACATTAAGGATGGAAGTTGGCCCCAACTTCCATTTTCATGACCAAGGACTTCCCCCTCAAGTGAGGAGTCCGGAGATGCAGTCATTTACGATGGGGAGGTTAATGCAGGAGGCTGTCCCATCATTACATCCACTTATGAATAATTTGTGCCATGGATTCATCCAGTTTGATCTTTCCAAGCATAATTTCTGCAATTGTGAGCTCTGGTGCAGTCACCAGAACACCCTCTGCACTTTCTCCATCCGAATTTTCATTCCAATGTCCCGCGAACGAGGTAATCCATGCCATGGCTCTGCCTGGTATACATTTGTTGCTCGAAAAAAGAGGTTGTGTTAGGTAGCTAGAAAGGTAGTGGGGGGGGCCAGAGGGCCCATAATGATAATAGTCGGGGCCATTCAATGTAAGGTGGACTAGGTTTACTACATTATTAAATAACACCCACTATGGTAGTTAGATAATAATAAATGGGTAGTTAGATATAATAAATGTAAGAGGACTTCTTAGAAGGTTCTACTTCTAGAGGATTCCTCCTCTAGTATGTTCTTAGGTGATGGTAGCACTATATAAAAGGGGTTCAAGCAATGTAAAGAGATAGGAAGAGAAGTATTGTATTTGAATCGGAAACTCATTAGGAGGAAGCCCCCTCGAAGAGACAAGTGAACAAGAGAGGATCCCTTCCATAATAAGATCCATTGTATGGTTTTTCCCTACCCTAAGGGTTTGATAGTAATAAAGTGTGGTTTCTTCTATCTTGCTTTGTGGATCTATTGTGTATTCAGTATTTGTGGTGATTATATTTCCATATCTATTCAGGTTATTAACAATTAGGTAGCTAGAGAGGTAGTGGAGGGGGCCAGACAACCCATAATCATAATAGTGGGGGCCATTCAATGTAAGGTGAACTAGGTTTACTATATTATTAAATAAGAGCCACTATGGTAGTTATATATAATAAATGGGTAGTAAGATATAATAAATGTAAGAGGACTTCTTAGAAGGTTCTACTTCTAGAAGATTCCTCCTCTAGAATGTTCTTAGGTAATGGTAGCACTATATAAAAGGGTTCAAGCAATGTAAAGAGATATGAAGAGAAATATTGTATTTGGAGCTGAAGCTCATTAGGAGGAAGCCCCCTCGAATAGGAAAGTGAACAGGAAAGGATCCCTTCCATAATAGGATCTATTGTATATTGTTTCCCTACCCTAAGGGTTTGATAGTAATAAAAGAGATTTTGCATATTGTTCTTCTATATTGCTCTATGAATCTATTGTATATTCAGTATTTGTGGTGATTATATTTGTAGATCTATTCAGGTTATTAACAATTGGTATCAAAGCACTTTCCTTTGCAGACATTGTGGGTAAATATTTTTTACTTTTGCAGATTTTTTTTTTTGGAGAAGAAAAAATAGGGCCATGACATTGTAGAATTTTTTGATATATTTATGTGCAGAATTTGAAGAAACAAGTTTTATATCTAAGATTATTTCAGAAGAACACCCAATTTGAAAAAAAAAAATCGTCTGAAACGGAGTTCGGGAAGTCAAGATATTGAAGTTTTAAAATCTGTAAATTTTTAGGGTTTTTTCCGCGAACGGCGACGCGGTTTTGTTTTTTATTTCTGTAGCATATGGAGACCAATTTTGCACAAAAAAATTACATATATGAGTTCCTCTCACAATTTTACCCAATTTCAAAAAATAAATCAGTCGAAACGGGGTTTGGTAAGTGAAGTTATGAGCATTTTAAATTCAATAGTTTTTCAGGGTTTTTCCGAAAAAGCCGTGATTTTTTGCCGTAATTTATTGTTCTATTTTTTGGCATTTTTCATGATGGTAGTGGAACTACAGAGTTCATAAATTTTCATAGGGTGATCAGATGGCTATTTCTTCTGAAACCCTCAAAGAAATGCTACACATTACTGAAGCATTCAAAGCCCAATTGTTTGACACATTGGATAACTTTGCAGATGGTCTCAATGATAGTTTTTGTAGTATTCAAGATTCATTGGATATCATGCAGGAGATATTTCTTATGGTGAACATCAGGGATGAATATAATCAAGAAATGTATGCTTGGTATGATTTGGAGGCTGATTGCGATGATTGGTATATGGATAGTTGTCATTTCTGGGATGACAACCACTTTCATATTTTATTTGATGACTCTAATCCACCTTCTGTAGAGAGCATCAATGTGATAAATTGAGAGCCAATGATTCTTACCAGTGTCCATCCTACATATTCTATAGTGGTATTATTCCTTCCAGATTCTGGTACAACCATTTTCCACTATGTGGATGGATCTTCTTATTTGGATCCACATGACAGGAGTCATTCTTTGGAGAATCATTTTGAGCTGGTTATTAGGTTCCAAAATCTTCCACGGGGAGTTCACATGAGCACTTGGACATGGGACCTGAGCTTACAATGGTTGTTGGACTACTTCAGCATGGTGGCTTTCCTTTCTATGTGGGACCTTAGTTCTCCAGTCTTCTTCAACGTTATGGTCCACAATTATCCATGGGACCCTGGTATATGGTTGTACATCAAGCATTGAGGACACTGCTTTCATAAGGGGGATGAAATGTTAGGTAGCTAGAGAGGTAGTTGGGGGGGCCAGAGGGCCCATAATGATAATAGTGGGGGCCATTCAATGTAGGGTGGACTAGGTTTACTATATTATTAAATAAGACCCACTATGGTAGTTAGATATAATAAATGTAAGAGGACTTCTTAGAAGGTTCTACTTCTAGAAGATTCTTCCTCTAGAATGTTCTTAGGTGATAGTAACACTATATAAAGGGGTTCAAGCAATGTAAAGAGATATGAAGAGAAATATTGTATTTGGAGTTGAATCTCATTAGGAGGAAGCCCCCTCAAAGAGGCAAGTGAACAGAAGAGGATCCCTTCCATAATAGGATCCATTGTATGGTGTTTCCCTACCCTAAGGGTTTGATAGTAATAAAAGAGATTTTGTATATTGTTCTTCTATATTGCTCTGTGGATCTATTGTATATTCAGTATTTGTGGTGATTATATTTGTAGATCTATTCAGGTTCTTAACAGGTTGCACCGGATGGAATGAGCGTTGTCAATGGCTTGGACTCAACTCGCGCACAGAGCTACTACGATCAGAGCACCTCCCATGGTATACGTGGAGGAGGTCTTCCCGGAGGATCCAATTCAGGTTCCTCCGAAGCATCTCCTTTTCACTGTGCCTGATAATTGACAGCCACTAAGCTTCTTACTGAGGGAAGCCACCATGGTTTCCACCAAGAAGTAGCAAGGTTGCAACACGGGGGAAGAGAATTTAGAAGAGTATTCCACCTTCTACCTAGAGGAGGAGACTCAGGAAGAGTTGGACTCTCAGAAGGAAGCACACGCATCTGGATACACCTCAAACAAAGGCATGGAGAGTGGCAAGGATGAGCGCAGAGACATGGAGCAACAAAGTGCACTAGTACCAGCACCAAGTGAGGCAGAGGAGAACAAGTCAGGTGGAAAGTCGAGGGAGGGTGGCAAGGTCCTCTCGCCACCTCCCACTTTGTCCATGCAAGAACAATGGCATGTCTCATCGCCTTTTTTCCAACCGGAGCACCTTGAATTGCTGTTCGATTTGCGGATCTAGGTGGTGGACCAAGTCCACCGTGGAACCCTCATAATCCAACATCTAGATATGCTATACTACGCCTTCTCCAATGTGTCAGCAGTGCAGAGATTCCCAACTTGTGCGCAGCCTTTCGTGATGCCAGTTAAGGAGGGAGCACGGGACAATGATGTCAACATGGCTACCGGGTAATTGCTATGGTTATGCTTCTAGTTTCAATCTTGTTTCTTAGGGTTAGGCTTCTTCTTATGGCTCTTAAGGAAGTCAGGACCTTTTTGTCTTGTTCTAAGCTAGTTGTATTTTGTAAACATTTGGTCACAGTTCAAACTATGGAACATCATCAGTCTTGGTTTCCTACGAGCGGGACAGATGGCGAACCGCCCACTTTTGACAATGCTACCATCGGCTACCAGCTGTTCTGGTTTCCTCTAATCCGACGGAACAACTGAAAACCTAAGCATAATTGTATTTTTTGCCACTTAAAATAGCAAGAACTACTTCTCTTTTTTACTTTTAAAAAAAAAAAAAACATTATTTCATTCATCTGATCAAATAGCTTAACTAAAAAGCTACAAACAATGATTTTCTCATATATTTTTTTTTAACAATGATTCTCTCACATTATTTATTTTACCCCTTTGTGAATAAGTATTCCTTTGCTAACATTCCATGTGGGTTGCTATGTCATTATTATTTCTTCCGCAATAACCTCTTTATTTTCTCCATGATGTTTGACATTAATATCTTCTCATAGAGATAAAGTTAGAATACATATGATATCATTTCCTTTTGGATGACCTCTTAAGGTGTCAATTAGCATGTCCTACGTTTCTTTAAAAATATATATAAACAAAACAATTAGGTGATTGATATTATATAGTTAGAATACATATGATATCATTTCTTATTTAGGTGATTGATATCATATAGTTAGAATACATATGATATCATTTCTTATTTAGGTGATTGATATCATATAGTTAGAATACATATGATATCATTTCTTATTAGATGATATTTTCCAACTTTTGGATGGCCTCTTAAGCCGTCAATTAACTTGTCTTTTCTTTAAAAAAAAATATAAACAAAACAAATAGGTAATTGATATCATATAACTCTCTCTATAATTGGGTTGTAAAATGAAACACGTCTCCCGTATACTCGACTATAAAACGTGACACATCTCCCACAAAATTGTAAAATGAACCTCTTCATATCACACAAATATTTGTATATAAACTTTTCTTATCCCTCATTAATCCTTAAAATTAAAATAATTTACCAAGTTACGGAGAACGGTCTTTAAATAAGTCCTAATGAAGTAATTCCACTATAGAATTCATATTAATGACATTTGATCACATCTGGTAAAAAATGGCATTTGATCACATGTGGTAGAATAGGTGTCCTAAGTGAAAATAGAGTTCTATCATTTGATATAACATGTGGTAGAAAAGGTCTCCTAATTGAAAATAGAGTTCTATTTATCAGAAGTCTAGTTGAATCCATTACCTATTCTATTTTAGTCCATGTTTTAGAATTGGCTGGTCAATTTGCTAGTGTATATTTCAATATCTCAATAATGAAGTATACTACTCTATGGGTAGTATATATCTTATAAATATTAATATATGTATGTTTTATATTTAAAAAAATTAAAAAATTAAATAAATTATTAAAAAAAAACATAAATAAATATGATTATAATTTACAATATTAATATATAAAAAAAATAAATTATTTATAATTATTTATTATAGATTATAAGTTTTTAATCAAATGCATTGGCCACCACTTTCGAAAAATAAATAGAACAACAACCAAAGTCTAACATAAAACATGCTTGAAAACACTTAAAATGTTACCAAATACATATCAACATGTTTTTCAACACTTAGATTATTTTTATTTTGATTGGATCATTCAACTTTCATACTCCATTTTTTTCTTCTTTTAATTAATTTCTTTTAATGCATATTGGGAAAACAAAAAATTATGTTATTTAACATTTGATAATTGAGGTTTGCATTATTGGAAAACAAAAAATTATGTTATTTAATATTTGATTGATGATTAATAGATTTGAGGTTAATATTGTTTTAGCATAAATTTATTTTAACTTCACATATATAAAAGGTAGAGATGAAATCATTTGAAATAAAAAAATCACATATATAAAAGGTAGAGATGAAATCATTTTGAAATAAAAAAAAAATTTGAAAAGAAAAAAAATTGCAAAAAAAAAAAAAAAAAAAAAAAAAAAAAAAAAAAAAAAAAAAAAAAAATAATTATAAAAACATTTTAATTTCCAAATTATAATAATTAATCATTTGAGATAAAAATCTTTTTGAAAAATAAATAAATTAAAAAATGTTTATAACTAAATAAATTTGATGTGAGATTAACATGGATCCAAGTTGATTATAAAAACATTTTAATTTCCAAATTATAATGATCAACTTTGATAGTGTTATTGTAAATAAATCTTCAAGTTTGATATTGTGTATTTAGATTGATCTTTATTCTTTACCCAAGATGTATTGTGTTTATTTTAATTTATTATTATATTAAATTGTAATTTGTTAAATATTTAAAATTATTTTAAAAGATGTATTGTGTCTATTTTAATTTATTATTATATTAAATTGTGATTTTTTAAATATTTTAAATTATTTTAAAAGATTTAGGTTCAAACTTATTTATACTTACAATATGTTGATTGAAATGAATGTATGTCTTTTATTATTATTATTGTTATTGTTATTGTTTGTTTTTTAAAAATGTGTATTTTAATGCATAGTTAAGAAATCACAATTTATGGGCATTTAAGCATCACACTGAGCCTAGGTCACACCAACCCTTAACATGGATGGATTTTTGGGCGTCTCCTCTTGACTAAACACATCTTAAGAATATTGAACTTGGTTAACTTGGTTCTCCTACTAAAAGAAACCCACACCTTAACCAATTGAGCTAAAACCAATTGAACTAGCAAAAATAGAAACAATTACAATTAGAATTACTATTAGTATTACCATTACTATTTTGTTGTTTTGATTTATTGATATTACATCTTACATCACATTTATCTACAAAAGTTTTAAAGGTTAGAAAATCCCTGTATCATTAACATTTTTAAATTATTTTTTGTGATCATCATTATCATAACTTATTTTAATGAAAAGATAATATGTGTGACTAAGATTTAATGAATGGAAAATATTTTCATATATTTTTTTAATCAAAAGTTCCAATCTCACAATTTTATAACTAATAGAAGGTTACTTGCATTTAATAAATTAGACATTAAGGTTTAGGTGACATTTTAAACATATATCACACTTTCCTTTCTACTCTTTTTGACCAACTACTTTCATTGACCTCCTAACCATTTTCTTTTGTGGAATGGATAGTGGTGGTCATCACTATCCACTCAAGACAATAATGAGGAGGTGGGAAATTAGAAGATGATACTTCATTACAAAATATTACTTGTAGTATTACACTATACGTATATATTTAAAAATGTATAATGCAACATAAATCCACTGTATTTACAATGTTAAAAAATCTTATATTCATAGCATTAAAAAAATATTACTTTCAATTTACTTTTCCACTCAAAATGTTATGTTATTCAAGTTTAAAATCATAATACGTGAGTAGAAAAGTTACAATATGTGATACTACTCAAGTTTGAAATTTGTTATTGGAGATATTTAAAAATTTAACCATGGGTTGATGTGTCTTGAGTCGGTACATCAAAATGATTTTAACCGCTTAAATACTTCTGAGTACATTATCGTTTCTCATCTACAAACTAATTTTGCACATAACAAACACACAAACAAAACAAAGTACGCTCATTTCAAAATAGTATATTTTAATTAATTTCAAATGAGTTTATTCATTTTAATTAATTTTAAAAGCTTATACTAATTTTTACTTATACTTTATAAATTGATTTAATTATATTTATTAAAATTATTGACTTAATAGGATTTATGAATTTAGATTTAATTATGGTTATTATTTCATTATAAAATATATATACTTGATGAATAATTATCCATGTGCATACATCCATCTTAACAATCTTTTAATAAATAATAATAAAAGAAAAAAGGGAAAAAAACACAAATTCACAAATGCTTTGAAGTAGAGGTTTCTATCAATTTGAGATGGTTTACTTCTTTATTATTATTATTGTTATTTAAAAATAAAAAATACTCATTCATATTCAATATTTTATTGTTCATGTGCATATAGCATGTTTTTCATGTTATATTAATTATATATACTAGATCTAATCATTTTTGTGTTTTTATAGACCAAGGTTATGGACAACAAACATGTTTCAAAATTTATTTGGGTTAAGGTTATGAAAAACAAACATGTTTCAAAATTTAGTTGGAATTAATATTCTATTGCAACAAAAGAAGAATGCAACCTCTTTGATCTGAATTGGATAGACTTTGGAAAACATTTGTAAAAACTGTAAATAAACATGTCTTTGTTTTACTTTATTTTATTTTTTGTCTTTTTGAAAAAATGTAAAGGGGAAATAAACCATGTGATGGTTGGCCTTCCAAAGAAAGCCCATTAAAAGAAATGAAGGTCATAGAATGATGTGAGATGCAAGGAGAATTGGAGGAGAACAATACCAGAAATGGAAGCTCAAAGAGCACAACCTTCTCGATGTTTGGTGGAAAAAGGAGACAAGGATCGTCTCCACACTAACCAAAGGTGTCTCTAAGCCATGGAATTTTCTAATTTAGGTATTGACATTGAGTAAAAATACATAGAGTTTGTGTATGCCTCACCTCTCTGTAATCATCTCCCGAGAGAAATAAAATGTCCATTAAAATGATGAAATATATGTGTTGTCTCAATTTATTGTTCGGTGTGGTTGAAAACTTTGTGCTTGGAATGTTTTTTTTATGAGCTACAATGGTCTATGTGTACTCCAGTTAGGTGTGTTCTTGTCTTGTAGAATTCTCCCACTTCTGACACATATCATTTTTTTTCATATTCGATGCACAACAGTCTTGAACTACATACAAATATGTCTGTCTTATAACTCAGCATAAACACCTTGCTATGATTGCTGGTTGTCCCAATATTGATTGGTATTGATGATTCATATTCCCTTCCTTCAAATCAATGGCCATATCTTGAAAATCGTGGGACATAACAGGAAAAGAAAAACTTTGGATGGCTTTGAATCTCCTTCCACTATTTTCTCACTGGAAATGTTGATTGGTTGTTGGAACAATGTTATTGCTATGTATATCCAAGAGGTATAGCACATTGTGAATCCATTCCTCATTCATAGTAACACTAGAGCATACATACAATGTTACCTATGTTCATTTGACTGCTTGTATGTGTAATTTTCATTAAACACTCATGCAACGGTGATGAGGCAACAATCCTTCTTCAGTTAAATTTCAAATGGCTCATTTATTGCCTAATATCAGGGATGATTTTAAGGATGGAAATTTATTTTAAAATGTAGAAACCTTGGCGAATCTTACTAATCTTTCATATGCCAACTATAAATGTTTGGCAATATTTTTGTAAAAATATTCAAATTTTTAAGGATTTTATATAGTTTTTATAAAATTTTGGCGATTTTTAAGGTAAAATAATTTTATCCTATATAATTTGGGCGAATCATTTTTAAAATAGCGAATATCGTTTTGGAAAAAAGCATGGAAAATTAACCCATGAGCGAAATTTAGCCCCTAAAATCATCCATGCCTAATATCCCCTGGTTGGATTGCTAGGAAAGTTTCCATTGAAGTCTTTGTTGCAAAACACTATATTTGCATTGAGATATCTTCTCAAGTAAGACACTTAGTGCACACTGGGAAGAAAAAAGGAGCTTAAGTGCTCAATCCACATAACCTGCCAAGTTATTGGACTCTCTAAACTACCATAACAGAGGTTTCATGACATGCTATAAATTTGCTTGGTTTTTCTCAATTTGAAGAAGATTTTGCATAGAGAGTAAAAGAGAGTGCAAACTGCGAGTATATCCATGAATTTAGAGGGTTATCTCAATTGTTTTCACCCATTAGCAATTGATTTTAAATGTATGCTTAGGTTTTGAATTTGTAAAATTGAATACAATGTTGAATAAACAAAGAGACTGTAGAGAACAAGCATCTTTTGCACTTGGTTTGTAGTTGATGGTGCATTAAAATTACAAAGATATAAAGCTTAAATTCCATGGTGAGTATATGTGTTGTTTAATTGTGTGGACTCTTAGTCCCTTAATTACATATTAGATGGTATCAAATATTTTTCATAAGGCTTGGAGAACTCTTGCATGGTAAATACTCAAAAACACTACCAAAAAAGTGGAAAAGCATTACTTCCAGGCCTACAGATAAGAAAAATTCCATCAATGGTGGAGAATCATCATGACTAAGATGAAAAGGAAGACTTGGAGGTCAAATTGGCTTGGATAGAGAAAATAATTGCTACATTGACATATTTGGTGACACAGTTGTTGGTGAAGAAAGATAAGGAAGCAAACTTAGCAGAGAATGAGCATGAAAAAGATGAGATTCTCCAAGAAGAGTTCATGTACAATGGTTTGGGTAAAAATAACTATTTTCATCATCTTCCCATATTCCTTTCAAAGTTGAAGAAACACTTGAAATATCAATGTATGATGGAAAAATTGATGCTATAGTCTTGGATAGTTGGTTGAAAAAATTGGAGGTTTACTTTGGTCTTTATCAAATCCAAGAAACACAACAAATTTCCTTCTCCCATTTGAAGATTATTGAACATTCACTGTAGTGGTGGGAGAGTTATGTGGATACACTGAATCAAGAATCTCATGGTTATGAAATGATATTATGAAATGGGAGGACTTTAAGACATTGTTGAAGTCACAATTTTATCCCACAAGATACAAATAGGAGTAGCTCATGAAATGGTAGTACCTTTGGAAAGAAACGAGACAAGGAGTGAAAGAATACACTTATAAGTTCAGGAGGTGGGCCATCGGATTAGGTATATCCCTGGAAGATCCGAGAGTGGTGATGAAGTACCTTGGAGAACTTTTTAGCCATATATGAATACAATTACATCTTCATGGTGTGAAAAGTATAAACGAGTCAAGCAAGAAGGATCTCTACATTAAGTTGGACTCCAAGAAAGGAAAATAACACATGGGACAAGAATAAACTAGCAATAAAAGAGACAAAATAATGGTAGCCATAGTCGAGAAAAGGAAGGACACTAATAGACATTTGTAGTATACCTACGGAGGTGATATGGGAGGTACCCAATGGGAATGTGGTTATGTATTATTAGTGGATTCCATTTAATATAAGGTGGAATAGGTCCACTATAGTATTAAATAATGCCCACTATGGTAGTTAGATATAATAAATAGGCTTTCTAGAAGACTCCTTCTCTAGAATGTTCCTAGAAGATAGAGAATGTTATATAAAGAAGTGTAAGTAATGTATTGAGGCATGGTGAAAAATATTGTGATTTTAGAAGAGAGTATTGTTTGACGAGTTTTATCCTTCCCCAAGGATTAATATATGGTGTTACCCACCCTGCACAAGCAAGACAACACCTACGAGCTAAAGGACAACATCAACCAGCCCGACACAACAACTTTGATGACCAATAACTGGAAACCTCTACGGCACGCAAAACCAAAATGTGTTAAGGCATTACAAACCAAGTGCCAACATCATTTACAACAAACAACGACCACATTGGGAAGCACAAACTCTAGCCATGTTATCATTCACCTCTCTCTGTCAGGGCACGCAATGATCCCCTCATTAGGAATAATGCCTTCACCAGGCGATAGACATGACAATGACCATGGTGCAACATAACAAACAGGACCCTTAACCCAAGAAAAAATCAACGCGCTAGAAAAACAAATGATGACTGACCCAAGCACCTAATGAATAGGTCAACAAGATGACTATGACATTCATACAACACAAAAATTTTCTTGCGCAACAAAATGAATCTGTACACATTAAATAATTATCATTAAAAGAAATAGTTCGTTGCAACTATTCTCCAAATCCCAAGATCAGCTAAGTAATTTCCTAAGGAGGAATTCACCATTTGTTTTTAAATTGAAACATATATGAAACATGTCTTGAACAATATAAGTCATTGTCTTTACAAATTGAAACATATATAAGTGTTTCCTAAGGGTGATTTCGCTATCCTTTAACATAAACAATATGAATTTAATTGTTGTCTTTAAATATAAATTTGTTGTCCTTTAAATGTCCTTGTCGTCTTTAGTTATAAAAATGAAATAGATATAAATATTTTTCTATGGATGAGTTTCCTATCTAGTTAATAAATCATAAAAAAGGTTTTATAATGATTACTGAATTCGCTAAAATTTGCCAAAAGGAAAATCATAAAAATGGCTATAAGAAAATCATAAAACAAAATTCACGTTTTCCAACACTACCAAAATCGTTGTCTCTAATTAAGTTTGTTGTATATCATTGAATTTGTTGTCTAGTAATTATATGTAAGATTGTTGTATATTAAATATGTGCTAAGGTTGTCTATCAGATAGATGATATGGTCATTTATTAAAGGTATGATATCATTGTTCAAAATATTTATACACATATTTATTGCATTTCTACTGTAATCACACACACATTTATTAACAAAACCGTGGTCAAGAATCTATATGCAACAACCAATATCTCTCTAAACATGATGTCTATTAAATGTATGTGATAGTGTTATTTGTTCAGCATGCAGAAATAAAGATGTCTATTCCAAAAACTGCCTATGTGATAAAACACAGTTACAGTAATTACTGTCAACATATTAAATTGCTACTATTAACACATTAACACAAAGTAATTCGCTTCCAATAGCACATCATCATATTAACACATGAAGACCGTTGGTAGTACGTGATTCATCCACACAGGTACAACAACCATGAAAACACTGTCAAATTCGTGGTTCATCAAAAGAAGGTACAACAACAAAGCAATTAAATCATGGTCCATTAAATATGGGTGTATTCGTAGTCAATAGACATTTAATTCACTAGTTAATATAGCACGTAAAACACAGAGTAAATAAATGAATAAGCTTGCATAATAAAGATGAAATCACAGAGGGAATAAGGATAAAGATGTCATGTAATTTGCAAGAACTGCAGAGCCAAAACTAGACTTTCGCTGAGTTTATAAATGATAATCGTTGAGCTAACTAAAGGAATCACTGAGTAAAAATAATGACAATTGTTGAGAAAAAGAATTGAAAATCGTTGGGTTAAAATACTGTCAAAAAACATATCATTGTGCAATGATACATTGTTGATTAAATGCCACACAAATCATAGAATGAAAGTTATGAATTGTACGATGAAACAGTGGTGTGGAGGCTGGTTAGTAGGCCACGAAATTCGTAGTAAGAAGGCAGTGTAATGTGCCATGAAAATCGTGATTTAAAGCTCCCCAATTGAAATTTCATGATACAATAATAATTTTGTAATACAATCGTACCACTAACCCAAGACGCAATACCGTGAGACAGGGATAAATTCACAATATAGTGAAAAAATGAATAAATCTACAAACGTGAGAATGTCCGAGAAACCCCTTTTATAGTGAATGGATTTATATATGCAGTGATAAATTGAGAATGATTGGGGCATTAATAAACTTACTCGGCCTTAACCAGTCTCCCTATTACATTGTTAAAAATATAAAATCAAGTAAATTCGATCTCAGTATTCCTAGAAAAATATAAAAGAACCAATTGACTTCCATTAATAGTGAGTGCCAAAAACTAGAATGGGGTAAATGGTCACTCTATTCAACAATAAATTTACTCGTCCTTTATGGTGTTGATCTAACAGTCATCAAAACACAAAAAATTCCATACAAAACAATAAACAAAGAAGACGATTAAGTCACACACAGTGTTAAAATCACAGTAAAAGTATACAATAAGCACCACACAGTTAGTCACATAGTAAAAAAAAATACATTAATGAATCAATCAAATGTAGAGATACTCATTCACAAGGAAGGTGCAAGGACAAATCATTTGGCCATGAATGAATCAAACACAGAGATAAGTAAGGGATAGACAAAAGTAAGGGATAGACAACTGGGAAAAAATTATCCTTCACTCATCATCCATGCACAGAAAAGCAGGGCATTTGAATCTATAAGTATTTAAACACTGAAGTGATGACCGTCGATTCGGCTCCTGGCCAACTACTCAGGAACGGACTAATGACCAAAGGGATAAGGGAAAAACACAAATCTCTTCATAATAATCAATAAA
>SNQJ01S0027839.1:18962-30516 GCA_010110895.2 Picea sitchensis
ACTTTAAGTTCATTGATTATAAAATGTTGAGTAAAACATGATCTTTACACAAAAGAAGTACAGTAATGAAAGTGCAGGAACAATATTAAAATACCATTCAAAAATATACGCATGCATACCCTAGTCCAACACGAAGGCTCTGAGTCATTTTCCCGTGCACGCTCCATCCAAATTCCTCTTGCTAACCTATGTGACCTCACCGGTACCTCCTAGCCAACGCTAGGGGTAATCTTGTTCCCCTTGATCCCCCCGAGACACAAAGGGGCCACACACACAATACTAGATAACTACTAGCACCCATCTTGCCTCGCAAGGTTGAGCTACAACTCGTTACCCAAGTTGGGTATCCCAACTCCCACAAGAGAAGCTCAGTCAAGATAAAAATTCATCAGTGTAATTTTATGCATAAATATGATATCCATACTCCTCCTCATCCCTCCTTTTTATATAGTTTTCAAGTAATTAGTTTCCCAAATTCTCATTAATTTCCTTTTTCATTTAATTAATTAGGAAAAACCTCTCCTGTACACATGTCGCTCGATCCCCTATTTGCACTAGGAAATAATTTTATTAAATATTTAAATATTCCTATTTCCCTCACCCACCTAAAATAATTCCTAAAAATGTTCCTAGGTGTCCCAAAATTCCCTTACACTTCTTAAATGACTTACACCTTACTTGATTGCTAGTTGAGTTCACAAATAGCAAGTTCCCAAGGCAAGATTCCTTACTAAGTTAGACCTTCAACTTTTTCTTTGTATTTCCCCTTTTCTTTATGTTTCCTTATTTTCCTTTAGTTTCCTATTTCTTTTAAGTTTCCCTCTTTTCCCTTTTTAACTAAAAATCAATTTAGCAAGTGTAGAAAAACAACCATTTACCCCTTTTTCTTTTTAACTAAAAATTAAATCAACATATGTAGATAAAACAATCATTACTCTTTTTTAAAATTTTAATCCCCAATTATAATTTGATTTTAATAAATTAAATTGAATTTCTTACCCCCCCTTCTTGTCACATGTTCATTTATTATTATTATTTTTTTGACCACATGTTCTAATTAGACCTAGATTGTAATTTCACTAGGTTGGGCGACATTTTTATTAGGGAAAAGATTTTAAATCTTACATGTCACATAATTAATTTTAAGGCTATTTAGGTTTATTTTCTTGCCAGTTAAAATCACGACGTGCCCTTCAGGACACACTACGTGCTCCAAGGGTGCCACTCACCTCTTTCGTTTTACTTGCACGATGTGCCCTTTAGGATGCATTATGTGCTCCAAGGGTTTCACTCGCCTCTTTTCATTTCCCTTGTGCAATGTTCCCTTCAGGATGCACTATGTGCTCCAAGGGTGCCACTTGCCTCTTTCTGTTTCCCTTGTATGACGTGCCCTTCAAGATGCACTACGTGCTCCAGGGGTGCCACTCGCCTCTTGATTGACTTGGTAGACATAAAAAAACCCTGGAGTCAATACTCCGCTAGGTGATATTGTGGGAGACTAATGGCCTCTAAGGAATAAGGCCCCTGCCTTATTGTGGGCCCCTTAGAATCATCATGAGCGATTGTCGCAGTCTTTCCTCATGACATCATGGGTCTTCTTGAACTAGGTAATCATTAACCTACAGTTCGAGCCACGGTGGGAGTGCTAGTAGGCTATGGTAGGGATGCTATCCACCCCTCTCCCTCAAGTCTCTGGTTGTCCTGCATGACCCCTCTACTCCACATGTGAGTCTGGTCGACAAGCTATCGTTGGCATGTGTCATCAATGAATCATGTCAGAAAAATAATAAATCATCATAACATGTAATCATATGTACATATGTCACATCAACAATACTCAACCCAATAGTCCACTCCCTGACTCAATCCAGAGTCCAAGGGGTTTCATCGATGCCTCTGCATCCTCGAGGGCCAAAGTCCTATTGTCTCAGGAGAACCCAGTCAATAACACCTGTCTATGTAAATACAACAAAATAACATATCAACACATCCATAAATCCTCATAATCATACTCAAACAACCAATAGTATAACAATCTGGATCACTTGCAAGAAAGTGTCCTCAAAGGATAAATTTGCTCAGTGCATGCAGGAGCGGGATGTTACATACACCCCCTCTTGGAAACTTCATCCCAAAGTTTCACAGTATGTAAGTGCCTATAAAAAGTGTATCACAGTATCATAAGTATATCTATCAAACAAAAATGGAAACTGTTGGCGCATATCATATGCGTCCTCCCAGGTTGTCGAGTGTGGACTATAGTTGTCCCACTGGACCTTGACCTGATCTACTATTCGACGTCGTAGTTGTCGAATGCGATGATCCAAAATATGGATCGACTCTGTTGTGAGTGCACCCTCATTTGATACCTGCAAGGAACTCATGTCAATAACATGTGTTGGGTCACTAATATAATGTCTAAAAACAGACATGAAAACATTGCGCATACGCCTCAAGAATGAGGCAAGGCTAGTTGATAGAAAATAGGCCCCTTCTTTTCCACAATATCGAAAGGTCCCATGAACCTAGGAGAGAGTTTAACACCCTTTCCAAACTTGATTGAACTCTTATGCAGTTTCTCACACAAGAAGACTCGATCACCAACTTCATAAATACGATCGACACGATGCACATCGACATAACTCTTCTACTGATCCTGCGCTTCCTTGATCTTTTCCCTTTTTCTTTTCATTTGATCTTCCATTTCTTGGATCGATTCTAGTCCCACCAACACCCTATCTTGAAGCCGATCCCAACTCAAGACATCCAACATGGTCACCCATAAAGAAACTCGAAAGGCACCACCCTAATGGTGCTTTGGTAACTATTTTTATATGCAAATTATACCAGTGGAAATAATTCTTCCCAACACTTCTGGTTATCCATAATGTGCATGTGCAACATGCCCTCCAAGATTTGGTTTGTTCCTTCAGTCTGCTTGTCTATCTCTGGGTGATATGCAGTACTAAAGTTAAGTTGGGTTCCCTAGGCCTCTTGGAAACTAGTCCAAAATTGTCTAGTAAACACCGATCCTCAATCATATATAATCCTCTTAGGCACGCCATGCCCTCACAATATCGTTGAGTAAACTATATCTATGTCTGGTGCCTGATATGTTGTACGCACAGGAATAAATGAGAACTCTTCGTTAGACTATCGACTACCAAACAAATTGAGTCCTGTCTCCTTTCCATCAGTGGCAATCCAACTATTGACACTCTAAATTGAAATGGGTTGCAACAAATCAATCCCGAGGCAACCTTGAACCACTTTGGATTGGAAGCTGCCCCTCCCAACCCGAGAGGGATCTCTCGAATAATGTCACGAAATAATCTTCAGTAAGCTTAAAAAGGTGGGCAGATTTATGGGTAAATGATGGTCTTGGGATTTTGAAGTTTGGGGGTTAAACCAAGGAAATGGTCCATTGGGCATGGAGTCAAGTGAAAACCGAAGGAAGGAGACAATACCAGACTCGTTTAACTTGCAGAAAATGAGGCAAAGTAAGTCCATCTTTCAGCGCTTTGATAATTGTGGTGTGGTAGCAGAAAAAGGAAAGGAAAGGCCGATGTAGCAGAGAATATATGCAGAATTCTGGAAGTGTAGACTGGTCTTACACCCATTGATAGCTGGTGAAGAGGAAAGACAACAAACAATTATAGAAAACCAAAATTCATTCGCTATAGTAGTGGTCGTACTAAAGTATACCGAAGCACATCAGCTAGAAGAAAATGAAATTGTGATACAGTCGTGACTGAATGTGGAAGAAATAAACACTATGATAATGAGAACAATTCAACTGTGAGTAAGGAGCATATAAAATGAATTCCAAACAGATTTAACACATCTGAAATAAGGAAAAACATGTTGAAAGAAATCGACCGTGATGAATCTCACAGTCACAAGTAAAAAATCATCTTTATTTCTCCAATATGGCTTACAAATAACTTAGCATAACACAAGGAACCTCTCTTCACAAGAGGTTTTCCCCCCAGCGCTTCTCTCGCCCCTTTATTCTGTTACATCATCCTTCATTTAAAAGAGAAAAAATCTAAAATAAAAACTCTTAGTGTTTAGAGGAATATGAAACGGTTTAGGTTTTGGAACTCTGTGACTGCCATGGGCATCTGCCAGCTTCTTGAATCGTTACTAATAATTTCAAAAAGTGGTGTATGGATGATCCCTGCAGTTGTAACAGATTTCTCCCTGGTTTCCCATCAATTCTATAATCATTCCCATCTTAACCATGGCAGCAACGAATCTTATCTGCCACCTGTGCAGGTTATAGTGCCCGCAGTTTGCATGGACTAAATTTTTGGTGTTTGTATTTATGAGAAGCGTTGCTAAACAAGAACTCAATAGGGTCACCTCTCGCACTGGACCCTTTCTCTGCTATGCTGAAAAGATTATCTACAAAGAGGCGATCATCCTCTGCCATCTTGCAAAGTTGGGTAAGAAAGGGACCAAACATGCACGTGTCGTCCGCTCGGCCCAGTACATATGATCGACGCGGACAGACCTTCCACACTAACTCAGACTCTCTACATCTGATGCCTTACCACATTCTTTATGAAGTCCTTGCTCGTAAGCTTCTCTAACAACAAATCCAAAGTATTTTTGCTGAGGGAATTGATGAGATCCGATTGAGAAGCTGCAGCCCTGGGAAGATTTAGAACCAAATTGCACTCATCCTCCAGGACGCATTGAGAAGTCAATTTCCCCAGGTCTACAGTGACAGAAGGCACCATCCTCACAATCTTATCAGAGTCACTCCTCTGGTTAATCCCTTGAGCTTTCGTGGGACGAGAGAATTTGACTATATCATCTTCTTCATTAGACTCTACATCTTCTTGATCATCGGTAGGGATAGGATTGATGATTTTGATATCCTTGGAAAAGTCGGTGTTTACATTGGTTTGCTTCAGGGAAACTAAGTCTATTGCATATAGCTTTCCTGAAGGATATTTGGTAGATTTAACAGACCCCAACGTAATGTTTGAGTCGCTATTTTTCTTTGCTCTCAGAATTTTTCTTGCATCTTCTGGAGAATAGAGCACCCACTTGGTATCATGTTTCCACCAAACTCCCTTCTCCATTGGATCCGTGATTCTACACATCTTCCTTCTCAGCGTAGCAACAAGGCAGGCCAAAATTATACTGTGCATAGTGGATTTGATGGTGTGATAAACAAACTTAAGCAACAGGGCAGGTAGAAACTATGCAGTGGACGGCGAATTCGAGGAGGTGGAGTTTCTCATATTGCAATATTCATAGCGAAGCAATCTATGACTAGATTGATAAGACAGTTTATTCGTGGGCAGATTGGGGACAACAAGTGCACATATTATCATAGAAATGATCGGGTCCAACATGCTCTCATTGGCATGGGCAACAACTCAACTAGGATGGATTGGCGGACCCGCAACCATTCTTACTTTCTCATTTGTCACATACTATATGGCTTGCCTTCTTTCAGACTGCTACAGGTCTCCATATGCAGTTACTCGAAAGAAAAATTATACCTATAATCTTGTGGTGAGAGCTAATCTAGGTATGGCTCCCTCCTGTAAATAAATGTTTGAAACTTGGTGTTCAATATATCTTTCTAGAAACTTGAAATTCTAATTTGTTTCTGTACTTTTTCTCAGAGGGATCCCAAGTGTGGATATGTGGTTTCACTCAGTACGTGAATATGTTCAGAATCACAATTGGCTATACAATAGCTGCATCCATCAACATGACATGAGTGAAATTGAGCATAGAATTGTTCCTAATGACTTCGAAACACTAGTGATGGGAGGCAATTATATCTATTTGGACTAAATTATATTGTTAAACACATGGCCATTCAGAAGTCAAATTTCTTAAGAACTTATGGAGATTACTACCCATGCCACGTCTCCAGTAATCCATACATGATAGTCTTTGGATTTGTAGAGATCCTACTTTCTCAGATACCAGACTTTGAGGAAATATGGTGGCTCTCCATCATCGCTGCGGTCATGTCATTCATGTATTCTACCATCAGACTTGGCCTTGGTATCGCCAAAGTAGCAGGTCTATCAATCAGTTAATTCTAGTCCCACTCCAGATTTCACTCACTCATCTCTTGTTTCGATTGTGCTCTTCACAAGACATTTCAAATTTCGTCTAAATTAATATATATCACAGCTTTATAAGATGCCTGTAATACGTCTGGATGTGCTTCAGAGGTGGGACACTTTAGAGGGAGTCTCACAGGAGCCACGATTGGTACAATAACTAAAGATGACAAAATATGGAATGTGTTCCAAGCTTTGGGGAACATTGCATTTGCTTACTCCTATTCCCTAGTTCTCATAGAAATTCAGGTACAATATAGTTATACAATATCACCATAGCTCCTATTCCCTAATTTTGTAATAGATCGGTGGCTTCATGGAAACAACTATGAGAAACTAACTCGATTGAAATGACGCGTAGAACACAATAAAATTGCCTCCTGCAGATTGTTCAGATAATGAACATGGATAGAACAGAAGTCTAAATGAAAAGAACCTTGTTGTGAGGGTGCAGGTGTATATAATAGTTCTTTTATATCAAGGAATCCCATGGGTACTTGGGATAAAAAATACAGAGTAGAGCAATTTCCAAAATCTGTTACAACATAGGCTCCATCTAGGGATGGTACTTTCCCACAAAGTGCCAAGAATAGTAGACCAGGTGCCTTCATCCATTGGGTGACCTTACGCGAAAGCTATAATTCTGAGTTCTCCTTCCAGTGAAATCACCATCAGAAAATTTTAATGGAGTCGCCAGAGCATGTGCAACCAATATTTTCCTATAACCGACTGCTCAACCAGACCTTAGGACAATGTTGTTCTCTCAGGGATAGATATCAACTTTGAAATCCCCGGAAACAGCGCCAAGATGTTGACACTCGAAACTAAAATGGGTTTCAACAAATCAATCCCGAGGTAACCTTGAACCACTTTGGATTGGAAGCTGCCCCTCTCAACCCGAGAGGGATCTCTCGAATAATGTCACGAAATAATCTTTAGTAAGCTTAAAAAGGTGGGCAGATTTATGGGTAAATGATGGTCTTGGATTTTTGAAGTTTGGGGGTTAAACCAGGGAAATAGTCCATTGGGCATGGAGTCAAGTGAAAACCGAAGGAAGGAGACAATAGCAGAGATCGTTTAACTTGCGGAAAATGAGGCAAAGTAAGTCTATCTTTCAGCGCTTTGATAATCGTGGTGTGGTAGCAGAAAAATGAAAGGAAAGGCTGATGTAGTAGAGAATATATGCAGAATTCTGGAAGTGTAGATTGGTCTTACACCCACCGATAGCTGGTGTAGAGAAAAGACAACAAACAATTACAAAAAAACCAAAATTCATTCGCTATAGTAGTGGTCGTACTAAAGTATAATGAAGCACATCAGTTAGAAGAAAACGAAATTGTGATACAGTCGTGACTGAATGTGGAAGAAATAAACACTATGATAATGACAACAATTCAACTGTGATTAAGGAGCATATAAAATGAATTTCAAATAGATTTAACACAACTTAAATAAGGAAAAACATGCTGGAAGAAATCGACCGTGATGAGTCTCACAGTCACAAGTAAAAAATCATCTTTATTTCTCCAATCTGGCTTACAAATAACTCAGCATCACACAAGGAACCCCTCTTCACAAGAGGTTTTCCCCCCAGTGTTTCTCTCACCCCTTTTTTCTGTTACATCATCCTTCATTTAAAAGAGAAAAAATCTAAAATAAAAACTCTTAGTGTTTAGAGGAATATGAAATGGTTTAGTTTCTAGAACTCTGCGACTGCTAGGCACATCTGCCAGCTCCTTGAATCATTACTAATCGTTTCGACAAGTGGTGTATGGATGATCCCTGCAGCTGTAACGGATTTCTCCTTGGTTGCCCGTCAATTCTATAATCATTCCCATCTTAACCATGGTGTTGTTCCTGAGTCTGTACTTAAGGCTCTAAAGTACAGTGTCAAGGCATTCGAAAGTGGTTAGGATATGGAGAATGGAAGACGTCAACCTTCAGAGAAAGAAACTAAGGGAGATTTCTTCGTTGGGGTTGTCTGGCTTCGAACTGTTCCTGAATAGCTATGGCTTGTTCAATGGCTACCCATGATTGTTCAAGTTTGTTCTGGTTAGTTGTTGTTTTAAGGATAGTATTGAAGAGGTTTAAGGCGATGTGTGTTTGGTCCAATAAACCGGGTTCAACGTTAGGTTGAGTTGGTACAGGAACAATCATGGGGGAACAACGCAGGAAGGAAATTTTTTATGGGATTTTAAGCGTTGTCTCAGTTTAGTCTTGTAAAAGAGAACTTACGGTTGCAGAATTAAAATAAGGATGCAAATCTAAGGCTCGTTCCCGTAACTGTATTATTTTTAAATAAAGGGGCGAGATGGGAGAAAAACATTGAGTCGTTTACTGTGTCAAATTCCTGCCAAGGGAAAATCTTATGATGTAAACAGGAGAAGAAAATATGTAACAAAATAACCGATGTAACAAAAAATACATGTAGAATTCCGAAACTGCAAATTGGTTTTACACAGCTGATAGTTGGTGCAGAGGAAAGGCAATAAAAAATTACAGAAAACCCAAATTTATTCGTTATAGTAGTGGTAGTATTAAAGTATAACGAAGCACATCAATTACGAATATGAATTGAAATTGAAAAATGAGGAACAAGAAAGAAAACTTGTAATACAGAAGTGACGGAATTGAGAATCTCGAATCTGCTTGTATTAAATCTCAATGAAAAAACTCTATTACAAAATGTCAAAAGGGTCCAGCCCTGTTTATTTCTCTTTGGGGTATATTTATACAATTTCTACAAGGCAGGTAGAATCTCAATAGTCGCAAAATTTTAGTTACAACAGAGGAGAGAGAAATCGCTCCATTTCCCCTACTCTGTCTTCACTTAGTGCCAGGTGCTTGTCTCCACGCAGACTCGGTGCAGGCGAGACATATTTCCACAAGCTGAGATATGAGCCGTGAAGGCTCCGCTTGACAGCTGGCCTGGACGAAGTAACATTCTCGAGCTAACTGTTGTAGCTTGTCCCCCATCTGTGCATTGATGATGTCGAGGGAACTTAGTTGTGCGCTGGGCTGGATCAAGTGCCTATCAACTCGGACCATGTCCACCATATCTATTTGAGAGATATCGGCTGAATCTCTCTCATCCTTCTCTTTCAGATCAAGCGAGATCTGCTCCACATTCATTTGTACCAATGTTTTGGCATTGCCTCCACTGTCCATACCCAATAGTTCATAGTCTATAGAATTGAAGGCTTCTTCTAATGAATTGGTTTCCTTTTGAGCTTGCTCCTTGCCCAAGGTAATGTTGTGCTCCCAATCCTTCAACAGAATATTCCCTCTGGCTTGTTCTGGGATGGCGAGCCTGGGAGAACCTGTTGAAACTCTGTTATTCGTGGCTATCACCGCCTCCTGGAAGGTGACCCGAGCTGCTTCTGCATCCCTCTCTGACAGCCAGGTTCTCGGAAACCTGATTCATCAACAGAAAATTCTCTCGGATCGCTCCCACTTTGGCGAGCAAACTCTGTTGTGCAGAAGAGATCCTGTTCTAAATCTTGATTGCTCGGGATTTAAACCCCTCGATGTCGATCATCCTCCTTTCAGTGGTCTCTACCTGAGCCTGCAGCTCTGCAATCATAGTCCTTTGTTGGCCCGCCTGTATCCGATCATCTCAGACCACTAGATGTGCTTGCTCCAACTTGGTTTTGAGCACTTCTATTTCATTTTTATCCGCTAGTCGTGCCAGTTCTATCTCCCCACTCAGCTGGCCTTTAGCGTTTTCTATGGCCGAAGCTACTCTGGCTTCGAGAGTCTTGATCATGCAATTTTTCCTTTTGAGCTGGGTTTTTAGCAATCCGACTGAAAATTGATTCGCCAATGCATACGCTCCTAGCATTCCTATGATCTCTGTGGTGAATTGCTCATTCTTTTTGTTCTTTCCGTCGGTCATAACCTTGAACTTTTTAGCAGACGATTCTCCCTCCTGGTAGAATTCCCTTTTCACTTCCTCTTTTCTCTTTTTGTCAAAGAAGAACTCGTTCGGAGGAATTTCTTTTTCTCTGATAGGCCTCAGTTCCTCATTGAAAATCCATCCTTCTTCTATATTTCCTTGCGTCGACTGCAAGGGGGTGACAGAAGTGATGGGTTCCCCGATTTGTTTCACTGCTTTTCCTGCGGTGACGACCGAGTCCTGATTCTTCGGAGGTTCAGGGGTCTTGGTCTCAGTTTCAGGATTCTATTTCTTTGGCGGGTCCGGATTCTATGCCTCTGCTTCGGGCTTCTTTGTTTGGTTCCCCTCGTCCTAGCGTTTTCTCGAGTCAGGATCTGCATCATTAGGGCCTTCAGTATCCTTTGGTTCTATTTCAGAAGTGCCTGGACTCCCTCCTCGCAACACAGCGGGAAGACAACTTTGTCTGTGTTCTTGAAATTTCAATACAGAGGCTGCGTCTTCAGGTGCTAAGGATCGGATCCGAGCTAGCACTTCCTCATAAGACATCGCCCCTCAAAAAATGTCATTCGGAGGTGAAATCTCATGTTCAAACCTATTTAGCCCACAATTAGCTAAATGGTTTCTCACAACTCTCTGAGGATCATGTTTTTTATACTCGATGGAGACCAACTTCAGGTCTTCCAGGGATGCAGCCTCGGCTTTGGCATGCCCGAAATCCAATAAAGAATAAGAATTTAGCTGAATGGGAAAAGACAGCCACACCTTCTTTGAAGATCCTTTGAGTTCTTTACTCACCCCGCCAATCACTATTTGTCGGGCGACCTCGCGACAAGCTAGCTTGTTGGGAATGAACAATGGTAGTGCAAGCGGGGGAACAACAGCCCCAAACACTCTGAAGTAGGAGAATTCTGCCTCCACATACCATTCCGCTATACCACTTAGATTTGCAGCAATGTTGTCTGATATATGAGGTGGTGGGTGACCAAAAATGGCGATATGCAGGGGCACCATCACCTAGTTGAAAATTTTGTATATGAAATTGTCCACTTTATTCTCCCATAGCTTTTTGTGATATACATGTACGGGCCTATCTTCGGCTGGATTCCAAGCCCATCTCATCAAGGGGAATGGAGTCATGGAACATATTGCGTCCATAATATATGCAGACATGAAAAATGAGGATGGCCTCCCACTTGCTTTCTGCTCCTGATACTTTGTGACCCGGTTGGCCAAACTGTCCGAGAGTATCTTTGCCCAATTCAATGAGCAACCTTCTGCGACCCAAAACATGAGAGGTACCCACGCAATGAAGAAATACGATGTGTCCTCCCTCCCAAATAGTTGGCAAGTCATCATTGCCACATACTTATACTGTGGCTCTAGCGAAGCGATTGAATAAACACCCTAGTCATTTGCTTTGAATTTCGCGGTGCGCGAAACCCAATCCTTTATCAAACCGGGCATGGTTTTATCATATTGTGTGCACTCCTTTTCTTTGAATTCCTCCAGGAATTCAGCATTATATGTATATTCAGATGTCATCGGAAGCTTATACATGGTT
>SNQJ01S0027839.1:30566-42692 GCA_010110895.2 Picea sitchensis
TGCGCGAAACCCAATCCTTTATCAAACCGGGCATGGTTTTATCATATTGTGTGCACTCCTTTTCTTTGAATTCCTCCAGGAATTCAGCATTATATGTATATTCAGATGTCATCGGAAGCTTATACATGGTTTGGATATGTTCCGGTCTAAAAGTCTCGATCGTGACCCCCTGCTGGTTCATGATAGTTCTGGTGGGTAGGTCTATGTGATCCAACACCCATCAGATCATATCATAATATGGGAGCAACCGTGGTCTAGTTGCTATCCTGTGCATTCTGGATTGAACAACTATCTTGTATTTAGTGTTCAGGTCATCCTTTTCATTATCGTCTGAGTCTGAATAATTCAACAACTTCGATTGCAGAATGTCTGAAACAAAAGACAAGCTAGGGAGTGAGTCAACACTCCGGGGTGAAGTGTCGGAGACATTATCTGAGCCTTGTCCTACGACCTCGACATTCGCCTTTGCTACTTTCCGTGGAGCCATAGCTGAAGCTTGCATTTTTTCCCTTCTGCGATAGAACTGTGTATACATGCAGAAATTAGTTCACTCAGAAATGACGATCTCTGCATGCTTATGAAAATGCTTTCGTTATAATAAGATAAAAATCTTATATATATTTGAAAATTTGGTACTTTTTGAAATAAGCCTGTCAAATCATAATTAGAAACAAATTAATTGCATAAAATCCAATCTTGTATGCATGGATTTACCCTTATTCTCCATAAATGTCATAAATTTCTGGCGGTTTGACAGCCAGTCGAAGTATGGAGATCAAATGGCTACCTCAGGAAGCGTGCAGGCCTCGGGGCGCAGGATATATTTTGCTTTATCTTAAATTATCAAATCTTACCAATGTTCATCAATTACTCGTTGTTCGCTACTTTGTGGATTTTCTTTTAACATTTTGAGTCTCCAACTCACGATATTGCGAGGACCGATTTTGGCTTAATTAACGGTAACCGCGATCTGGGGCGTAATTAATTTTATCATCATTTAGTTCGCCATATCGCAACTTGGAACTTCGAAGACAATTTTCTGGGAAATTAGTATGCCGAGTCGCGAAATCGCGAGATGGCGATAATTAAAGCTTAATTAGGGGGAGGGAAATCTTGGATTAGCGATTAATTAATCATGTGATAATTACATCACAACTTCGTGAGTTGGGGTTTTAGGCGCCGTAACTTTCGAAAAGATAGTGTCGAGTGGCGAAACACCGAGAACAGATTTTAACCACAGTTATCCTTTTTTCCTTTGATCCTTGACTAGGGTTGTCCCAAAAGGACCTCTTTTTCTTGGCTCTCAGGGATGTAAAAATAAAAACTTGGGTTTGGCGAACGTCGAGGCGCGAAACCCCAAGGACGTCTAATCATGAGTTAAAAGATTTTACCCTGGTTAATGTTTGGGGCAAAAATTTAAAAACGACTTCGCTGTTTCGTGATTCAGGACGTGTGAACTCAAGGATTAAAGTATCTGACTTGCGAGATCTCGAAGTAAAACAAAAGAGTGAACATTCTTACGAAAGTGGACTTGTTTTGAGAGTAGAAAAGCAACGTTGCTTACATGACAATGTTGCAGAGTTTTCAGAGTCTCGGGGGGAAA
The DNA here is from genome assembly GCA_010110895.2 of Picea sitchensis. Taxonomy (NCBI): domain Eukaryota; kingdom Viridiplantae; phylum Streptophyta; class Pinopsida; order Pinales; family Pinaceae; genus Picea; species Picea sitchensis. Next base: position 32,170 of record SNQJ01S0027839.1, read on the forward strand.
ACTCAAAAGACCATCTTCAGATTTCAAGTATCAAAAAAGAAAATTGTGATAGGCCCAAAAACAAAGGCAGCTCCAACACATGGCAGCAACAAAGCTTATCTGCCACCTGCGTAGGTTATAGTGCCCGTAGTTTGCATGGACTAAATTTTCGGTGTTTGGATTTGTGAGCAGCGTTGCTAAACAAGAACTCAACAGGGTCACCTCCTGCATTGGACCCTTTCTCTGCTATGCTGAAAAGATTATCTACAAAGAGGCGATCATCCTCTGCCATCTTGCAAAGTTGGGTAAGAAAGGGACCAAACATGCAGGTGTCGTCCGCTCAGCCCAGTACATATGATCGACGTGGACAGACCTTCCACGCCAACTTAGACTCTCTGCATCTGATGCCTTACCACATTCTTTATGAAGTCCTTGCTCGTAAGCTTCTCTAACAACAACTCCAAAGTCCTTTTGCTGAGGGAATTGATGATATTCGATTGAGAAGCTGCAGCCCTGGGAAGCTTTAGAACCAGATTGCACTCATCCTCCAGGACGCATTGAGAAGTCAATTTCCCCAGGTCTACAGTGACAGAAGGCACCATCCTCACAATCTTATCAGAGTCCCTCATCTGGTTAATCCCTTGAGCATTCATGGGACAAGAGAATGTGACTGAATCATCTTCTTCATTAGACTCTACATCTTCCTGATCATTAGTAGGGCCAGGATTGATGATTTTGATATCCCTGGAAAATTCGGTGTTTACATTGGTTTTCTTCAGGTCAACCAGGTCTATTGCATAAAGCTTTCCTGAAGGATATTTTGCAGATTTAATAGACCCCAATTTAATGTTTGAGTCATGATTTTTCTTTGCTCTTAGAATTTTTCTTGCATCTTCTAGAGAATAGAGCACCCACTTGGTATCGTCTTTCCACCAAACTCCCTTCTCCGTTGGATCCACGATTCTGCACATCTTCCTTCTCAGCGCAGCAACAAGGCATGCCAAAACTATGCTATGCACAATGGATTTGATGGTGTGATAAACAAACTTAAGCAATAGGGCAGGTAGAAACTATGTAGTGGATAGCAAATTCGAAGAGGTGGAGTTTCTCATATTCCAATCTTCATAGCGAAGCAATCTGTGAATAGATTGATAAGATAGTTTATTCGTGGGCAGATTGGGGACAACAAGTGCGCATATTATCACAGCAGTGATCGGGTCCAGCGTGCTCTCATTGGCATGGGCAACAACTCAACTAGGATGGATTGGAGGACCCGCAACCATTCTTTCTTTCTCCTTTGTCACATACTATATGTCTTGCCTGCTTTTAGACTACTACAGGTCTCCGAATGCAGTTACTGGAAAGTGAAATTATACCTATAGTCTTGCAGTGAGAGCCAATCTAGGTATGGCTCCCTCCTGTAAATAAATGTTTGAAACTTGGTGTTCAATATATCTTTCTAGAAACTTGAAATTCTGATTTGTTTCCGTACTTTTTCTCAGAGGGCTTCCAAGTGTGGATATGTGGTTTCACTCAGTACATGAATATGTTCAGAATCGCAATTGGCTATACAATAGTTGCATCGATCAGCATGACGTGAGTGAAATTGAGCATAGAATTGTTCCTAATGACTTGGAAACACTAGTGATGGGAGGCAATTATATAATTTTGGAATAAATTATATTGTTAAACACAGGTCCATTCAAAAGTCAAATTTCTTCAGCACTTATGGAGATGACTACCCATGCCATGTCTCTAGTAATCCATACATGATAGTCTTCCAGGTTGTAGAGATCCTACTTTCTCAGATACCAGACTTTGAGGCAATATGGTGGCTCTCTATCGTCGCTACGGTCATGTCATTCACGTATTATACCATCGGACTTGGCCTCGGTATCGCCAAAGAAGCAGGTCTGTCAATCAATTAATTCTAGTCCCACTCTAGCTTTCACTCACTCATCTCTGCTTTCGATTGTGCTCTTCACAAGACATTTCAAATTTTGTCTAAATTAATATATATCACAGCTTTCTGAGCTGCCTATAATATGTCTAGATGTGCTTCAGAGGTGGGACACTTTAGAGGGAGTCTCACAGGAGCCACGATTGGTACGGTAACTAAAGCTGACAAAATATGGAATGTGTTCCAAGCTCTGAGGAACATTGCATTTTCTTACTCCTATTCCCTGGTTCTCATAGAAATTCAGGTACGATATAGTTATAAAATATCACCATAGCTCATGTTCCCTAATTTTGTAATAGATCAGTGGCTTCATGGCAACAACTATGAGAAACTAACTCGATTGAAATGATGCACATAACACAATAAAATTGCCTCCTGTAGATTGTTCAGATAGTGAACATGGATAGAACGGAAGTCTAAACGAAAAGAACCTTGTTCTAAGGGTGCATGTGTATATAATAGTGCTTTTATATCAAGGAATCCCATGGGTACTTGGGATAAAAAATACTAAGTAGAGCAATTTCCGAAATCTGTTACAACACCAGCAATGAAATCCATTGAAATGCCCTTCCATTTTGATTCAGGAATAGTGTGGTTGTAGTAATCCTTTCAGATGTCTATGTTCAACCTTCACCTTTTGACATTCTAGACATTTTCCACGTAGTTGAATATCTCTTCCTTCATTCCTTTCCAGAATAATAAGGGTTTAACATTTTCCCTCATCTTCGTGACTGCTGGCTGAGCCATGCACACTGCTCTATGAGCCTCGTTTAGGATCAAAATTCTCAACCCATCATTGGGTAGTATGTAAATTTGACCTTTAAATCTCAATGATCCATCTTTGTCCATAGTAAATCCTTCAAATTTTGGTACCATCATTTTGTTTTGTTCGATAAAATCCTTGACCTATTTGTACCAGTCATCGTCGCACTATAATGCTAGCATATTTTCACGTAGATTCATCTGAAGAGGAAATCACCGTAAATATGCGTGGTCTTGGAATCAACACATCCACCACTCTATTCACTATCCATTTTATATAATAAATCTCGAAATCATACTCGATAAGAAATTCCGACCAACGTCGTTGTCACGCGTTCAAGTCACTTTGCATAAAGATGTTTTGTAGTCCACAGTGGTCCATTTTTAGTTCAAATTTTCATCCAGAAAGGTAGTGTCTCCAGTCTCTAAAGGCATATACAATGGCTAACAACTCTAAATCATGCATTGCATAGTTATCCTCATGCCTTCTCAAGTTTCTCGATATGTACAAGATCACTCAACCGTCTTGCATCAAGACTCCGCCTACGCATTCCTTGGATGCGTCAGTGCGTACCAAGAATTTTGTGTCCATGTCAGGAACCTTTAGTATCGGTGTTGTTGTCAACAACTCCTTGGGCCTCCGAAATGATTCTGTGCATTTCTTAGTCCAAACAAACTTCTTTTTCTTCTTCTGCAATTTCATGATCGGATTTTCTATATTAAAAAATCCCTCGACGAACTGTCGATAGTATCCCGCTAAACCCATGAAGCTACGCACTTCCAGGACATTCGTCGATGCATGTCATTCCATAATAGCCTCAAGCTTTGCTGGATCCACAGAGATATCTTTGTTGAAGATGAAAATCCCTAAGTAGTGAATCTTCGATTGATAAAACAAGCATTTAGACAATTTCCCATATAATTTGTTCTCTCGCAAACATTGTAGTACCAAGAGAAAGTGTTCATCATTCTCCTCCATCGTCTGAGAGTAAATAAAAATATCGTCAATGAATACTTGGACAAACTTTTCCATGTAGTCACAAAACACCCCGTTCATCAACTCATAAATACCCCAGGGGAGTTTGTCAGTCCAAAAGGTAAAACAATGAACTTGTAATGTCCAAACCTTATATTAAAGGTGGTCTTAGGGATGTCTCCCTCCTTGATCTGCAACTGGTGATACCCTAATCTCAAGTTGATATTTGAAAACACTATCGCACCCTTCATTTTATCAAATAGATCATCAATCCTTGCAAATAGATAATGATTCTTGATCGTTGCTTTGTTAAACTGATGATAGTCAATGCAGAGTCTCCATGACCCATCCTTCTTCCATATTAAGATAACTGACGCACCCCACGGTGACACACTTGGACGTATAAGTCCCAGGTCCAACAACTCCTTCAGTTGCATACTCAACTCCTGTAACTCTGGGGTTGACATCTAATAAGGCATTCTTTCTATCAGTTCATTCCCCGATTTTAGGTCTATGATAAATTCCAATTCCCTCTATGTCGGCATCCCAAGTAACTCCTCAGGGAAGAGGTCCGCAAACTATCTCACCATCAGAAGGGGTTCTAGACCTTCCTCTACTCCCTTCATGTTCAATGCAAGGATCACATAAAGCTTACATCCCTTGTGCAAGCTCTTCCGTAGCTGTAAGGAAGAGATGAACCTCAGGGAAAACTCCCTAGTTCTAAACTACAATCACGCATCTCTGTCCATCATAATTGACCAAGCACAACCATTTTGTCTTACAGTTGAGTATCGCCTCATGTGATTCCAACTAGTCCATATCGATTATGACATCATAAGATCCTAGGACCGTGACGTACATGTTGGCCCCGGTGAAAAATTCTCCTAGGTTAAGGATACAACCCATAAATTTCCCACTATCCTTCTGTTTGGCTCCCAAAGCCATTTCTACTAAGCTAATCTCATCCTGTTCGACTTCCTTTACCTTGAATTCCTTTCACCGCGACACTAGAAATAAAACTTTCGGTAGCACCTAGATTTGTACAAAATACTAAGGGTATGGTCAACGACGGTACCTGATGTCTTGAGCATAGTCGACTGGTGCTTTACCTGACATTTATTCACCACTGCATGAATCTGATGGGTCTCACCCAAATCTCCCACGGTAGGGTGTCTAGCTGATCTAGATGCTCTAGTCCTCTCCATTGGGCAATCATGCTGGTAATGTGGCTCCCCACATTCCAACACACTTTCTTCGGTCCAACAATCCTGGTACCCGAAGTAGAAGATGAATCCTAACATTGAGGCCAAACATGAACTTGTTGACCTTAAGTTTCTCTGTAATTTGGTGTGAAGCATACCGAAGCAGCTCCAAAAACGAGCCTCATTCTTGGGCACTGTACGACCGCCCTGCCGCAAGGCGTTGAATTCGTTGAGCTGATGCTCAATGAATTCCTATGATAGATACCTCTCTTGGATCCGTTCCTCGAATAGTTCCCATGACACATCATCAACGACCATTTTCAAAGTGGCAGGAGCGTCTTCCACCATAGAAGAGTGCTCCCCTTCCATTGAAATACCGCCACACATACCTTCATGTTGAAGGTATAGCTGCAAAATGAAAATCACATCACCATATTTTCCAGCCATGCCTCGATGACTGCACCATCTGAGGCACCAAAGAACATGGGAAAATTGACCTTCTTGAGTTCACGGTGAATACTAGTGGTACTAGATGGGTGCGTTGTGGACCCTTAGGGGTACAGGTGCCCTAGCCTCATCTCAGTGTCGATGGTGGATCAAGGCCTCTAAAACTCCCTGAAAGGACCTTTTCAAGCCATCATCATCCATTACAACAATCAGATCCATCCCAAGGACTTGTCCCTCCCCTTGGGGGTTAGACTCTGAGGGTGTGGGCACTTCTGGAGGTGCCACACCTCCTTCCAAGGCACCACATTGCAAGCCACTGTGGCATCCTCTCATCGATATCACCGCATGGATGCGATAAAGTTTTACATAGTGCTAGGTTATTACTCTAGGGTTTATTGCAGTGGAAAGCATGGTGATCCATAGTCGCAGGGTTGAACCCGCTCTGATACCATATGTAATGACCCCATCGTTACGACTACATGCGACACAATGCAAATAATTTTTTTTTTTTTTTAAGAAGGACTGCAACAATGACAACAGTTAAACAACACAACTTGAAGACGAACACCACACACGTAGATCAGGCAATAGAAGACAACGAATCAGACACTAGAACATTAGGCAACTGTATGAAACATGCGATAATCCAAGACAGATATAAACGACTACCCACCCGGCACAATAAATTCAATTCCTACAAGCTAAAGAAAAACATCAGAAAACCTGACACAATGACTTTGATGACCAGTAACTGCAAACCTCTACAGTGTGAAAAACCAAAATGCATTAAGGCATTACAAACCAAGTGCAAACATCATTTACAATGAAAAACGCCCACATCAGGAAGCACAAACTCTGGCCAGGTTATCATTCTCCTCTATCCATCAGGGCACGATATGATCCCCTCATTAGGAATGATGCCGCCACTAGGCGATAGGCGTGACAATGACCATGGTGCAACATAACAAACTGGACCCTTAACCCAAGAAAATTTCAATACGCTAGGAGACCGAATTAACTGTCCAAACACATGATGACTGACCCAAGCACCCAATTGACAGGTCAACAAAACGAATATGACATTCATACAGCACAATAATTTCCTTGCACAACATAATAAATATGTACACATTAAATAATTATCATTAAAACAAATAGTTCGTTGCAACTATTCTCCAAATCCCAAGATCAACTAAGTAATTTCCATAGGAGGAATTCACCATTTTTTTTTAAAGTGAAACAAATATGAAACATGTCGTGAACAATATAGGTCATTGTATTTACAAATTTAAACATATATAAGTGTTTCCTAAGGGTGATTTTGCTATCCTTTAACAAAAACAATATGAATTTAATTGTTGTCTTTAAAGATAAATTAGTTGTCCTTTAAATGTTCTTGTCGTCTTTTAATTATAAAACTGAAATAGATATAAGTATTTTCCTAAGGATGAGTTCACTATCTAGTTAATAAATCATAAAACACGTTTATAATGATTACTGAATTCACTAAAATTCGCCAAAAGGAAAATTACAAAAATGGCTATAAGAAAATCATAACACCAAATTCACATTGTCCAACACTACCAAAATCGTTGTCTCTAATTAAGTTTGTTGTCTATCATTGAATTTTTTGTCTAGTAATTATATGTGACATTGTTTTATATTAAATATGTGCTATGATTGTCCATTAGATAGATGGTATGGTTGTTTATTAAAGGTATGATATCTCTAATTATTAATCATGATATCGTTGTCCAAAATCTTTATACACACATTTATTGCATTTCTATTGTAATTACACACACATTTATTATCAAAATCATGGTCAAGAATATATATATGCAACAACTAATACCTCTCTCTAAACACGTTGTCTATTAAATGTATGTGATAGTGTTTTCCATTGAACATGCAAAAATAAATCCGTCTATTCCAAAAACTGCCTATGTGATAAAACATAGTCAAAGTAACTACTGTCAACATATTAAATCGCTACTATTAACACATTAACACAGAGTAATTCGCTTCCAACAACACATCATCATATTAACACATGAAGACCACTGGTAATACGTGATTCATCCACGCAGATACAACAACAATGAAAACATTGTCAAATTCGTGGTTTATCAAAGTAGGTACAACAACAAAGCAATTATCGTGGTCCATTAAATATGGGTATATTCGCATTCATTAGATATTTAATTTGCTAGTAAATATAGAATGTAAAACACAGAGTACATAAATGAACAAGTTGGAATAATAAAGATGAAATCGTAGAGGGACTAAGGATAAATATGTGATGTAATATGCAAGAATCATAGAGCCAAAACTGGACTTTCGTTGAGTTTATAAATGATAATCGTTGAGCTAACTAAAGGAATCACTGAGTAAAAATAATGACAATTGTTGAGCAGAAGAATTGGAAATCGATGGGTTAAAATACTGTCAACAAAAATATCATTGTACAATGAGACATCGCTGAGTAAATGCCATGCAAATCATACAATAAAAGTTGTGCATTGTGCCATGAAACAGTGGTGTGGAGGTTGGGTAATGGGCCATGGAATTCACAACAAGAAGGCGATGTAATGTGCCATGAAAATCATGATTCAAATCTCCCCAATCAAAATTCCATGATACAGTAATAAGTTCATAATACAATGATACAACTAACCCAAGACTCAATAGCGTGAGACAAGGATAAATTCGCAATACAGTGAAATAGTGAGTAAATCTAGAAACGTGAGAATGTTTGAGCAACCCCCGTTACAGTGAATGGATTTATATATGCAATGATAAATTGAGAATGATTGGTACATTAATAAACTTACTTAGCCTTAATCAGTATCCCTGTTACATCATTAAAAATAGAAAATCAAGTAAATTCAATTTCAGTATTCCTAGAAAAATATAAAACAACCAATTGAATTCCGTTAATAGTGACTGCCAGAAACAAGAATGGGGTGAATGAACACTTTATTTAACAATAAATTTAGTCTTTCATGATGGTGCTGATCTAACAGTCATCAAAACATAAAAACTGTCATTAAAAATAATAAAGAGAGAAGACGAGTAAGCCACGCACAGTGTTAAAATCGTAGTAAAAGTATATAGTAAGCATCATGCAGTCATTCACATAGTAAACAAAAATACAATAATCAATCAATCAAACGTAGAGATACTCATTCACAAGGAAGGCGCAAGGACAAAACATTCAGCCATGAATCAATCAAACGCAGAGATAAGTAAGGGATAGACAGGTGGGAAATTTTTTATCCTTCTCTCATCATCCATACACATAAAAGTAGGGCATTTGAGTCTATAGGTCTTTAAACACCGAAGTGATGACCGTCGATTCATCTCTTGTCCGACTGCTCAGGCACGGACTGATAACCAAAGGGATAAGGGAAAAACATAAATTTCTTCGCGATAATTAATAAAACAAAAACATAAAAGTCATAGCAATGAGGGTTGGGTTCACCAAGGTAATCAATTCAAAGGTAGCAAGCGTAAGGTTGGGATGACTTTAAGTCCATTGATTATAAAATGTTGAGTAAAAAATAATATTTACACAAAAGAAGTACAGTAATCAAAGCACAGGAACAATATTAAAATACCATTAAAAAATATACACATGCGTACCGTATTCCAACACGAAGGCTTTGAGTCATTGTCCCACACACGCTCCATCCATATCTTTCTTACTGACTAATGTGACCTCATTGGTACCTCCTAGACAATGCTAGGGGTACTCTTCTTCCCCCTAATCCCCACGAGTGGAAAAGGGGCCACGCACACAATACCAGAGAACTTCTAGCACCCAACTCGCCTCACAAGGTCAAGCTACCACTCGTTACCCGAGCTGGGTATCCCAACTCCCACAAGAGAAGCTTAGTCAAGACAACAATTCAGCAGCGTAACATTATGCATAAAGATGATGTCCATACTCCTCCTCCTCCCTCCTTTTTATAGAGTTTTCAAGTAATTAGTTCCCCAAATTCTCATTAAATTCCTTTTTCATTTAATTAATTAGGAAAAACCTCCCCCGTACACATGTCACCCGATCCACTAGCTGCACTAGGAAATAAATTTATTAATTATTTAAATATTCCTATTTTCCTCACCCACCTAAAAGCATTCCTAAAAATGCTCCTAGGTGTCCCAAAATTCCCTTACACTTCTTAAATGACTTATGCCTTACCTAATTCCTAGTTGAGTTCACAAATAGCAAGCTCCCAAGGCAAGATTCCTTACTAAGTTAGACCTTCAACTTTTTCTATATGTTTCCATGTTTTCCTTTAGTTTCCTATTTCTTTTAAGTTTCCCTCTTTTCCCTTTTTAACTAAAAGTAAATCTAGCAAGTGTAGAAAAACAACCATTTACCCCTTTTTCTTTTTAACTAAAAATTAAATTAGCATATGTAGATAAAAAAATCATTTCCCTTTTTAAAAGTTTTAATCCCCCATTTTAATTTGATTTTAATAAATTAAATTGAGTTTCTTACCCCCCTTCTTGTCACATGTTCATTTATTATTTTATTTTTTTTGACCACATGTTCTAATTATACCTAGGTTGTAATTTTATTAGGTTGGGTGACGTTTTTATTAGGGAATTTTTTTTAAAAATCTTACCTATCACATCATTAATTTTAAGTTTGTTTAGGTTTATTTTCTTACCAGATAAAATTGCAACGTGCCCTTCGGGACGAACTACGTTCTCTAAGGGTGCCACTCGCCTCTTCTTTTTTCCTTGCACGATGTGCCCTTCAAGACGCACTACGTGATCCAAGAGTGCCACTCGCTTATTTATTTTTCCCTTGCAAGATGTGCCCTTAAGGACGCACTATGTGCTCCAAGGGTTCCACTCACATATTTATGTTTCCCTTGTGTGACATTCCCTTCAAGACGCACTACGTGCTCCAAGGGTGCCACTCGCCTCATGACTGACTTGGTAGACGTAAAAAACCTCTGGAGTCAATGATGATGATGATGATGATTAACGTCCACTACGAACTAATTGGTCTATTAGACCTTAAGAGGGTAAGTGATTACTTGTGATTCTTTAGAATTTTGTTTCTGTGCTCGAAAAGCATTAAGAGAAGCTTTCCAAGATCACAATACTTTTGTTGAGTTAAGAGGTTAGGAAGGTTGGTAGTGTGATCAATATTTTGAAAATGAGATCTAATATGGGTATA
>SNQJ01S0027839.1:46426-59412 GCA_010110895.2 Picea sitchensis
TTAATAAAAAATTATAATTAAATAAAATATATAGATAACTATGTTAAACATAAGCATTCCATTCATATTGTTATATTCTTAAATGATAAGGTATCTTTTTAAAGAAATTTATTTATTTTAATTGTTATATAATTTTTCTACTTTTATATGTTTTATTTTATTATCAATTTTTAGATGACTAGATCATTGTAAATCATAATCTTTCTATTTTCTAATTTTACCTTACTATCTTGTGTAGTTTATATTTTTATTTTTTATAAGCACATAACTATTTGATTTTTATTAGTGATCTTTCACCATCATTGTAGGTTTATTTCATCGTCATTGTAAGTTTAGTTATGTTATAGATTTCATTTGTTTATAAATAATGAGGCTTGTTATCATATTAAAATTTTCTTTTAAGTAAACATTATGTATGATAAGTTTCTCTTATGCTATTGAATATTTCAATATTATATATATAATTAATTTATATTTCATACTATTAGTGCAGTTTGTATTGGTATTGGTGTTTGTTTTCCATCATAAAACTATGTCAAATTGTTAGTATGTGACCCTTAATGCTACTATTATAAGAATACTTTACTTATACATTAAAGAAAATTCTAGGTACAAGAACAAAATTCTAGCACTTAAGTAAACCTTAAGTATTGTTCAAAAACTTGTACTTTAAATAACACTCAAATTAGTTAATTTTCACCTTCGGCCAATAATGTTCTCCATTGATACCCACTCTATATCTGTTGTGCTTTATCTTATAAAAGAGAAAACTTGTAATAGTACTTACTCCAAGGTGAACCATTTGGATCACATTGGGTATTGTACCTCATTAGTAACTTTAAATAGTGGAGTTACCTTGTTACACATATACTTGGTTTAATGTTTTACGGATTTATCCTTCTCTATTTGTGAAGTGCACTTTAGATAGATTTTTTTCGGTAGCTAAGTTTACATAGTAGTTTTTTCTAGTGAAGATGTGCAACATGGAAATAGAAAATCCACATTAAATATTGGAACTAAACCATGTAAAATGAAGCAAAACAAATGTTTATTGTGATTTCATGATCTATAGGTTTTTTAAGAAAATTACCAATGCAAGTACACACACACACACATACACATTGTTGTGGATATTCCACTAGAAAAACTTATCACAATAGATCTAATAAAATACTAAAAATATTTACTTTAAAGGTTATGTTCCTTTAGATCTCCAGAATATTTAGTTATTGATTTTATGTTTATGCATGAAATAGATAAAATGGGGAAAATAGAGAAAAATAAATTCAACGACACCATCCACAAATAAACACAAGATATGACCTGGGAAACCCAATATGGGAGAAAACCCAACTAGAAGGTGAGGTTGCTCCACTCTCTTTTCTTTGGTATAGAAATCATGCAAGTACAAAGAAAGAGGCACTCTCTTTGGAGTTTCCTTTGACCTATGGCCTTAGGCCTATATGATTTCTACATAATCTCTCATCCTCTGTTATGCTCACATAATACCACTCTTAGATGTTTTGTTCAGCAATGGTAGAAGATACAATGCAAAAGAATGGAACTCCTTCTCCTCCTAGTGGCTCAATATTTAGCATAGCTCAATAGCCATTTAAGGGAAGTTCTTTTACTTCCTCAACCTTCAATTTTGATATGGTTTTGGACCTTCTATAATCTTCTTGAAACTACATATGAGGCTATCCCCATATGCATGAGTAATGCGGGATGATGTGGCATCCTCTTATACCATGGTGGTCAACATGGTAGGTCAACTTGTGGGAGGCATAATGTTTGTATACAAACTTCGATTGATGCAATTTTTTCACCATTGGAAAGGTATCAAGGTGTATAATAACATCACAGGGTCTTAGTTATGCTAGGACGTTTTAACCCCCAAAAATGTCGTTTGATGCCTAAAAATGGCCCGGGAAGGTTCTGAACCCCAATCTTCCAAACTAAGACTTGCCACTAAAATGGCCCTGCAAGATTATTCCTCCAATGTTTTCCACTCTGAAAGGATTGAGATAGATGAAAAACAATATAATGATCCAATCTGGATCATACCTTCCCATTTATGGATGCTTTTGGTCCCCAAAATCTTTACTGAATGAGGTGAGGAAAATTTTCCTCCACCTTCTCCATGGAGTACCACTTTTCTTTACTTGGAATGATTTGGATTATTTTTGGAACAAAATGAAAGAATATATATTACAATGAAAAATACATAAATATTACCAGAAACAAAGAAATACAACAATAGTTGATTTCTATTAACGAAATAAATGTACAAAGACTGTAAAAATATAGACTGAATGAACTCGCTAGAATGGTGGTATCTTATCTCTGAGAAGAGATTTGATTGCTATGTTCATTTGCAAGAAGATGAGTACAATGAGGCTCTAAAGGAATTTTTACAATAAAAATGAATTCCAAAAGCCTAGACATCCAAAAATCCAACCGTAGGAGAAGAAGCGCCAAAACTCATGTGGGCCCCGTTGGGGTAAGTTAGTACATCAATTTCTTGGGGTCGTAACATTTGCATACGATCTTCGTTTTAGGCATGTGATAACCCGTTCGAAAGGTATTTTTGAGAAATACAAATTATGTATCCAAACTTTGACTTTTTCAATAATTTGACTATGGCAAGCCCAAAAAACGTTGTTTAAGGCCTCAAAACATCCCCAGAAGTACAAAAAAATGTACTGAGATGAAAACTGCCAAAATAGGCCAGTTGGACTAGATGGGCAGCTACCAATATCCACTTGGATGTTGTGTACATCTTCAAGGCAACCCCATAAGTGAAGAACCCACAATTACAAACAAATGTCACCATTACTAAGAAATGTGTTGAATTGAAAACTGTCAAGATGATCCAGTTGGAATTTGGAATAGGTGGGTGGCCACCAATATCCACCTGGATCAGTCCTCCCCCCTTAGGAAGCAATGTTATCCATTATGTTGAGTACTCAGGGAAGAGATGAAAGCGTTTGTTGAATCTAAATCTTGGTGAGTTTTTTTCCTTGCTGAAGAAGTTGCATTTCTTGGTATGTGGAAGGCTGTCACGAACCTGTTCCTAGCAGGATTGAATCTACTCCAGCAACCTGTTGTATCTTGGCTTGAAGGGGAATCATGTAGGTACCATCCTAGGTGAAGAAACAATATATTCTTTATATTTTGCAATGTACTTCTACTGGATAGAAGGTTTGAGGCTGTAGTGGTTGTAGTGGCCTTCTGTTCATCCTTTGAACAAATTGTGAAGAGGATGAATTTAGTAGTATGAGAGATTACCTTGTGTCACTATTTTGGTGGAACAATAGTTAGAATAGCCTCTGGTATCCTATAGAGTTTACCCCTCAGAGTAATAATGACAATATGGGGTCAAGATTCATAAACAACATGACGCTTCCACATTAGACATCAAGAGGGGAAACATCACACACTACCTCATCCTTGACGGGTTGGATGCCATAGGACATGCGACATTGTTGGATGACATGGAGATCTCATCCCTGGTGAAGCCACCTGATGTTGTATGGTTGTAGGTGTGGTGCTTTTGAAAACCCCAACTGTTTGATGACCTTATCTCAGATGAGTTTCTTCTAGATTATGCTATCAACAATTAAATGCAACGGGGTCCCCATCACCCACATCTGTGAATGAAAGAGGCGCTCCCCCTATTGAGGATCCATTAGTTCTTCAAGTTGAATTTTTGTGGTCGCGACAATAGCAATGGGGTTTTCATCGATGAGTTGTCTTGTTCCATTATTTTATGGATTAGATTTTGAATTAGGGTTCATATCCGTGTATTTGATCTTGGCCACCAATGATTTTTTTGAGCGACATTCATCAGTGTTGTGCCAAGGGATTTTGTGGAAGTCGCACCACATTTGTGTTTCATTCTTCGTCTTTCCCTTACCCTTCATTTCCTGTGTCTTGGAATAGTTTTCGGGAGGATGTTGGTTAGGGTTGTCTTTATCATGCTTTGGTTGTTGCGTATTTGCAGACTCGAACTCCCATTTGTTATGGTGCCTAAATTTCTAATTGATTTTGAAAACATATCAATAGGAAGCTCCTAGTGATGAGAAGTTTAGGAAATCTATTTCGGTTTGGATGTACCTATGCAGAGCCCCATAGTATTTCATAACTAGATGTTGCTCGAAGTCTTTGATACTCAACTTGGTGCACAAGGTATGGAAAGTATTTCTGAAATCTGACACTGTTTGGCATCTCTCTTGTCTCAGTGTGGTCCATCTCATGTACCGGTCTTCATAGTTATCAACAGGGTAATATTGTTCCTTCAACGCATCCACAAAAAAATCTTAGGTGGGCTCGGTCCCATCACTACAACAAAATAGGCCATTAGCGCCTAGTTTAGCGCCAGATTTTAGTGCATTTTAGGGCATGAATTGGGTCAATGGGATGGATAAAAATCTAGCATTAAACGATGTGTTCACTTGGGTGTCGAATTTAGCACCTAGTTTATCTCCCTCTTTAGCGCCAGGTTTTTCTCACTCGTTAGTGCCTAGTTTTGCTCCCTTTTTAGCACCCAATTTTGCTCCTTATTTAGTGCCCAGTTTTTCTCTTTATTTAGCACCTAATTTAACACCTAAATTGAGATATAGCTTCCTAAATAATTCCCAAAATAGCTCTCGGTTTATCTCTTGGTTTAGCTCCTAGTAGAAACCTAGTTTATCTCCAATTGTGGCACCTAATTTAGCTCCTGGTTTAGCTCTTGGTTTAGCGCCTATTTTATCTCCAGGTGTAGCTCCTATTTTATCTCTTGGTTTAGCATCTAGTTTGGCTCCTGGTTTAGCTCCTATTTAAGAACCCAGTTTAGCTCCATGTGTGGCACCCACTTGATCTCCTAGTTTAGCCCCTAGTTTACCTCTAGGTTTTTTGCCTAATTTAGCTCCCGGTTTAGCTCCTGGTTTAGCTCCCGGTTTAACTCTTAGATTAGCGCCTAGTTTAGCTTCTAGTTTATCTCTTGTTTTAGTGCCTAGTTTAGCTCCAGGTGTGGCACCTAGTTTAGCTCCCAATCATGCTTCTTGTTTTTCTTCTAGTGTATCATCGAAAATATCTTCTAGTTTGGCTTCCAAATTAATGCCAAGATGTGCTTCCATTTTTGCATCTTTTTTTGCTTCCAGAATTGCTTCCTTGTTAGCTCCATGGTTTGCTTCCTTTTATTTCCAAGGTTTGATTCCTTTTTAGCATATGGTTTTTCTTCTTTTTTAGGTCAAGGGTTTGCTTCCTTTTAGTGTTGGGATTTTCTAATTAATTAGCATCCATTGTTTCTTCTTGTTAAGCAACCAATTTAGCTTCCTACTTAGATCCAAAAATAGCTTTAAGTATGGCTTCAAATTTAATACTGAGTTTTACTTCCATTTTAGAGCCACATTTTGCTTCCATTTTAACAACTCATTTTGTCTCCTTTTTGGTTCCATTTAGTAATTTACCTTTTTTATTTCAATTTAATTAGTTAAATATATCATGCATCTTAAAAAACTTATATTATTATAGGAGAATTTGAAGTATTTTATATCATAGCTTTTATAAAGAATTTTTAGGGAACTGGACATCCATACAAACTAACAACATCAGTATAATTATTAAATCTCCATATAAATAAAATCTACAACATAAAGTATATATAAAATAACAAGATAATGATTATAACATGATCATCATCTATAATTAAAACTAGTCAAATATATCAATATTAGTTAAGTATCATGTCAAACAAATTATATCTTTAATAGTGATAAGATCATCATCATATATAACTACAACAAGTAAAATTAAAATATGACAGTAGATCAATAACATGTCAGAATGATACATGGCTAACAGTCGATGTAAGTTAAGATGATATATGTCAAAATGATAAATGTAAAAATGATAAAACTCAATAATATGGTATTGTAGGTGAAAATGATACATACGATAGTAAACATGAAAATAGGCATCATAACGGTATATCAACAATGATCAATGATGGAGTCTATATGATCAATGTCACTAGCTACTACCGGCAACTAGGTCATCATCATTATCTTGATAATCATCAATGTGGTCATCATCGTCGTCATTCACAATGTCTTCTTCATCTGTCTCATCATAATCATCTCCCATATCTATATCAAACCCATTATAATCAGGATCTATCTCATGAGGATCAACTGGATCTTCTAGAAGACCCATGCTCTGCAAAAAAGAACATTCAAAATGGAAAGTTATTATTTATTTCATGCAATATGTAATGTTTGTGTTATATTTCTAATATTACAACATATGAAACGAAACCATAATCATATTACATCATATCAAAGTGCACATACCATAATAAAATTTCAAATAAGTTACAAATAAGAAGTCATTCCAATGTTGTAAAACATGCAACAATTCCAATAAATGTTAGTAAAGATCATAAAAAAATGTGTTATACATTTTAACTATCAATTGTAAATTTTGTTAAATAACCATAAGTGCCAACCCTCTCCATTTTGTGCTATATATGATTATGTTTACCTATAAAAATCGTTTGAGAGTTAATTGGTCTATATATATTCTTCTCTTATATTTCACAAATGAATATTTTTCTAGGACATTTTGGCCCATTGTAATATGCTTCAAAGGTCCTTTGAGAATTAACTAGTTTATAGGTAATTTTGAAGATGCTCTTGATACTCATTCAACTATACCACATCCAAATGCCAATCCTTCCAAAGAAAAAAATCAATACATGAAACTCTAAAGGGTTGAAAACTATGACAAAAATGTAATAAAATGTATCAAGGCGTATTTCCTTGGCTTGCTTTGCCATGCCATTCCATGTCTTTCCATGCCTTGCAGTGCCATGCCTTCCATTATCTTTCCTTTCCATGCATTTCCTTACCTTACCATGCCATGCCATGCCTTTTCTTTCCACACTTTTCCATTCCTTTCCTCGCCATGCCTTGCCTTTGCATGCCTTTCCATGCCATACCTTACATTTTTTTGTCTTGTCGTGGCATGCATTGCCTTGCCTTGCATTGCCATGCCATGCCTTACCTTTGGATGCCTTGCCTTGACATGCAATGACATGTCTTTCCTTTCCATGCCATGCCTTTACTTTCCATGACATGCCATGTCATGCCTTTCTATTGTATGGTATGCCTTTCCATGCCATGCCCCTCCATACCATGTATTGCAATGCTTGGCTTTGTCTTTCCATACCATGCCATACTTTTCCATGCCATGCCATGGATTGTCTTTGCATACCTTGCCTTGCCATGTGTTTCCATGCCAGGCCATGCCTTTCCATTCGATGCCATGCCATTCCATGCCATACCTTTCCCTGCCATGCCATTCCATGCCATGCATTGCTATCGTATGGTATGCCTTTATATGTCATGCCCCTCCATACCATGTCTTGTAATGCCATGCCCTGCATTCACTTGCCATGCCTTGTCTATGCATACCATGCCTTTCCATATCATGGTTTGCCTTTCCATGCTAATTCATGTATTTCCTTTGCATGCCTTACAGCTAGATCACCCCTCACTCTCAGGTGCCATGCCTCGGGAGTGGATGGATAATGTGGTCATCTAGTCCATGCCTAAACAAGCTTACAACATCTCAAGGAACTAAAAAATGATGCTCCGTTAGTTTTTTATGCCATGAGGAGGAATTGGCCAAGAGTCCCCGAAATGGTTTGGGATACGAATTGCAACTCGACATATAATGAAAACCAAGACTTGGATGGAGGAACCGTCATCTCCATTGGATTCTTGGGATAGGATTTCAGCTAGAGCACCCCTCACTCTCAGGTCCCATCCCTCGAAAGTTGTTTTTTTCATTGATTTGGAGAACTAGGGTTTTTCTTAGTAAGAAGAAATGAAAAATTTGGATTTAGGGGTCTAGTTTATGAAGCCATTCCTCGAGAGCAGATGGACAATGCGGTCACCTAGTCTATGCCTAAACAAGCTTGCAACATTTCACAGAACTGAAAAATGTTTCCAAGAGTCCTCGAAATGGTTTGGGATGCGACTTGCAACTCAAAAAAAAAAAAAAAATGAGACTCATATGGAGGAAATGTCACCTCCATTGGATTTCTCTTATAGGATTTCAGCTAGATCACCCCTCACTCCTGGGTGCCATGCCTCGAAAGTTGTTTTTTTCATCGATTTGGAGAACTAGTGTTTTGCTCAGTTTGAAGCAATGAAACATTTGTATTTAGGGGTATAATTTATGAAACCATGCCTTGAGAGAGGATGGATGATGTGGTAACCTAGTTCATTCCTAAACAAGCTTTAAACATCTCACGGAACTCAAAAATGTTGCTCTGATAGGTTTTTATGCCATGAGGAAGAATTGGCCAAGAGTCCCTGAACTGGTTTGGGATGCCACTTGCAACTGGGCATAAAAAAAAACCGAGACTCATATTGAGGAACCATTGAATTCAATGCATTACTAGGATAGGATTTCATCTAGAGCACCCCTCACTCTCGGGTGTAGTGCCTCAGAAGTTGATTTACTTATTGATTTCAAGAATTGTTGTTTGGCTCAGTTTGAAGAAATGTAGCATTTGGATTAAGGGGTCCAATTTATGAAACCATCCCTCGAGAGTGGATGGATAACGTGGTAACCTATTCCATTCCTAAACAAGCTTGCAACATCTCACAAAACTCAAAAGTATTGCTCCGTTAGGATTTTATGCCCCGAGGAGGAATTGGCCAAGAGTCCCCAAAATGGTTTGGGATGCGACTTGCAACTGGGCATATCATGAAAAAAAAGACTCGAATTGAGGAACCATCATCTCCATTGGATTCTTGGCATAGGATTTCATCTAGAGCACCCCTCACTCTCAGGTCCAATCCCTCAAAAGTTGTTTTTTTCATCGATTTTGAGAACTAGGGTTTAGCTTAGTTAGAAGCAATGCAACATTTGGATTTAGTGGTCCAATTTATGAAACCGTTCCTCGGGAGAGGATGAAAAATGTGGTCACATATTCCATACCTAAATAAGTTTGCAACATCTCATAGAGCTCAAAAATGATGCTCCGTTAGGTTTTTATGCCCTGAGGAGGAATTGGCCAAGAGTCCCCGAAATGTTTTGGGATGTGACTTGCAACCTGGAATATAATGAAAACCAAGACTCGGATTGAGGAACTGATGTTTCTGTTGGATTCCTGGCATAGGATTTCATCTAGATAACCCCTCACTCTCAGGTCCAATCCCTCATAAGTTTTTTTTTTCATCGATTTTGAGAACTAGTGTTTTGCTCAGTTTGAAGTAATGCAACATTTGGATTTATGGGTCCAATTTATGAAACCATGAATCAGGAGAGGATGGAAAATGTGGTCACCTATTCCATGCCTAAATAAGATTTCATCATCTCATGAAACTCAAAAATGTTGCTTCGTTAGCCTTTTATGCCCTGGGGAGGAATTTTCCAAGAGTCCCCGAAATGGTTTGGGATGCGACTTGCAAATGGGAATATAAAACAAAATAGACACAGATTGAGGAATCATCGTCTTCATTGGATTCCTGGCATAGTATTCCATCTAGAGCACCCCTCACTACTAGGTCCAATCCCTCGAAAGTTATTTTTTTCATCGATTTTGAGAACTAGTGTTTTTCTCAGTTTGAAGCAATGCAACATTTGGATTTAGGGGTCCAATTTATGAAGCCGTGCCTTGGTATCAGATAGGAAATGTGGTCACTTAGTCCATTCCTATAAAATTTTGCATTATCTCACATAACTCAAAAATGTTGCTCCGTTATATTTTATTTCCCTGAGGAGAAATTGGCCAAGAGTCCCCAAAATGGTTTGGGATGTGACTTGAAAATGGGCATAAAAAGAAAACTGAGACTCAGATTGAGGAACCATCGACTCTGATGAATTTCTGGGATAATATTTCAGCTAGAGCACCCCTGACTCTCGGGTGCCATGCATCAGAAGTTGTTTTACTCATTGATTTTGAGAATTATTTTTTTTCTCAGATTCAAGCAATGCAACAATTGGATTAAGGGGTCCAATTTTTTAAACTGTCCCTCGTGAGAAGATCAATAATGTGGTCACCTATTCCATGCCTAAACAAGCTTGTAACATCTCACAAAACTAAAAAATGATGCTATGTTAGGATTTTACGCTCTGAAGAGAAAATGGTTGAGTCCTAGAAATGGTTTAGCATGCGACTTGCAACTGGTCATAAAATGAAAATCGAGACTCAGATTGATGAAACTTCATCTCCATTGGATTGCTAGCATAGTATTTCATCTAAATAACCCCTCACTCTCGGGTCCAATTGTCACATACCCCCTACAGGAATTACAAATTTTCTCCCCTTTTCTTCTTTTCTCCGAAGAATAGAATTCCCCGAGTCCCTACGGGACCTGATACAGACCCTGCCATCCCTTAAAAGCACTCATCTAGTCGTTGGTTATGGCCACAGGCCTAAATAGTATGGCATCCTTTTTCTCTTCGCGACTCGGTGTTACCAGAGTGTCGAGTTTTTCAACTCTGATAAACCCCGAAAGGCAATATCTAACTTTCCTTTGACACTTTTTTCTACTCATAGCCTCACAGGTTGAAGCATCGAGATCTCATGCTCCTATATCGCGAACCTCCAAGATGTGAGAAGTCAATGATGGTTTGACTCCTTCCTAGGTGATGCGTGTCCACCCATCGACCATGCAGGCCCCACCTGATGGATGTGCCACGTGCTCTCAAGCACCTTGGCTCTCGACACTTTGAGACTTCTACGGTCGAAAGTGGCCCCTTCCAACCTCAGAACCCATGAACTCCCAATATACGATATCTCCACGGAGTTATGATCCAACTGTCCTCCCGTTCCTAGATTCAATGGTTCAGATTTTCCTCCTCGCGTTTCGCACTTCGCGACTTCGTGGGTTGAAGCACCGAGCCCTTGCCCTCTCACCTTGAGAACCTTTGAGTTCACGAGATCCTTATATCTCTGCCACCTATCCTCCTCAAATGGACGGCTACGATTCTCTCGTGACTTTGTGGGTTGAAGCACTCAACCCTTATGCTCTCTTCTTAGGAAACCCCAAGATGAAAGATCTCGAGCTCAGACCTCTTCTGGATTGCGCCAACCCTAATTGCCTTGCAATTCTATAGGATCCAACAGCTATCAACTATTCTCCACTTCTATCTCGAAGTGTCTCTTCCGTCTATTTCTTCTCTCTTCTGCACACGTCTGGACGTACATTTTCGACGACTTAGATCTATTTCACTCCAGCTAATCTAACAACAGTTGTAGCTCTTCCCTGAGCATGCACTTCTCTTTCTTCTCCTTCGAAAATTTCTTAAGTATCAAAGGTCTCAACCTTTGCTTCTCCTCTGCAACCTTTGCAACTATGGCTCAGTGCAAAAAATGACACTATCCCTCTTGGGATTCTCTACTCTAAAGCCGTGAAATATTTCCTCGACCTCTGTTAATTCCTACAGGATCTGTGCATCTGACCAAGTGTTATCTATCCTGAGCTTCGTCAACTATGAGGGACTTGGGAGCTTTGTGCTCTTTCTCCTGGATACGACTCTTAAAAGAGTCTTCAACACATATATTTCTCTCCTTCATCAATTCTAGGACTTGAGTGGGTCTCGGTCTCTACTTGCTTTACAGGGAGCCTATGTATAACTGCACTACCTCTCCTGAGCTAAGCCTTGGCTAGTGTGACCGCTTCTCATAAGACCATAGTCTTATTTTCGTCAAGATTTATCAAGGTGAGTTCCCAACCTCTTGTCAACGAGACTCCCAAATCCATGCTCCCCGGTTTCCCGAAATGGATAATCTTTCGACACGTAGCCTCCCGTAATCGGACGGTCCAAAGCCGCTTCGTGGTTTCCACCATGGAATGTCCCAATCTAGCGTCACCAGAACTCCTGAGTTCTCAATTCCCTATTTCCTGAAGTGGATAATCTCTCGACACGTAGCCTCCCATAATTGGATGGTCCAAATATGCTTTGGGGATTTTCCCCCTATTTATTGGGGTTTAACCCTCGAGTATCTCCTGATAGATCCAACGACTATCAGGTTTTCTAGCTAATATCTGACGGCTCAGATTGGTTCCTAATCCTGTGCACTCTCCCACAGCTTCCTGGACGTGGAAAATTCAATGGTCCAGATACTCTCATGGACCTTGGGGATCTACGATCTCGATTTCTTTACTATCTACATAGACAAAGGAAGAAGGGGTTAATACATTTTAATTCCCTCGTTTCTTCTATCAATCTAAGGGCCATGAGGGAATACAAATCCTCCGACGGGATCTCATCCATCAATCAACACCTAACAGGGTGAAGGCATTTAATGTCCCAT
Source organism: Picea sitchensis (assembly GCA_010110895.2). NCBI lineage: Eukaryota > Viridiplantae > Streptophyta > Pinopsida > Pinales > Pinaceae > Picea > Picea sitchensis. The sequence continues at coordinate 58,746 of SNQJ01S0027839.1, forward strand.
CTTCTTCTTTCGATTTGAAATCTGTGAGTGACCACATATCTCCTGACAGAATCTCGTCCATCGATTCTATACTTGTCAGGGTTACTAAGGCCTTGTGCCTTCACATCCTCTTTCCAGGATTCTTGATGAGATTTTCAAGGAGGGTATCTCTATGGGGAGGTTTTTCGAGGGTACTATCTGAGGTAGATAAGGGTATCTCTCTCTCAAGAACCAGACATGAAGTCTGAATTAGATTAGTATGCATATAAATAACGATTTATGAAAACATAGCCACACGTAGTCCTTCCATTATAAACATGCATCTACCAGTACTGATCAAAACACCATACATACATTCTTACGTTGAAATCATTCACAATTTCACAACTTATGAGCATAAAAGTCAGAATATACATTTCAGGATACAAGATGTAAAAACACTTATCAGAAAATAACACCAGGGGTTATGCAACTACTGAGAGGGGTGCTCGTTTCCACCCAACCATAGGCTCAACGACTCCCAACGGATTTACCACTAGACACCGCCGAGCTGAGACCACGATGCTGCGAGACTGCATCTCTATTTTCCAGTGACCGAGAGAAAAGGTTACTCTCCTTCCTCTCTGCTATCACTTACTCTTCATATTGCCAAAGTTCTTCTTCTTCTTCCCTTGCGTTCCCCCCCCCC
>SNQJ01S0027839.1:69629-88045 GCA_010110895.2 Picea sitchensis
CGCATGGGCCTTGGCCAAACAGACATGTTGAAGCTTACAAAAATCCATTATGCTATTGATTTTTTATTTTGTGCCCCCAGACAAAATTGGCCACATGTCCTTGATCCTTCTGATATAAATAATCTTCCATATGCATCTTCCATAACTTGTAGTTTTGGCTGTTCAATTTCTCAACCATAAAATTTCCATATTCTTCCATTTCTCCCACTAGAACCAGGAATCTTATTTTCTTGCAAGCTACCTTTCACTTTGATACTAGTTGTTATAAAACACAAAATATACATAATACAATAGAGACACATATATATGTGGTTCACCCAATGTGGGATACGTCGACCAAATAAATTTCCAGGTCCTTCCTTTATTATTATCCAACAAATGAAGCGATACAACCTATAATAGACCTGTTGTAACTTCCTCTTATTTCTCTCACAATCTCCTCTCTCAGAATACAATATTCACTCACATGCACAACCCCAATACAATTCCTCATAAAAGTGGGTTGTATTCTAGGGAAAAAACCCTAACATAACTTCTATTGTCATATCTACAACCTTATAATGAATGGTCCAGATTGACTATGAAATTACAATATTTTACAAGGAAAATTTTTCAAAAACTTATCTTCAGGGATGCTGTCCTCGAACCCCTACTAGGGTGGGATCCATAAAGTGTCACCACCCCCTAGATNCCGCCCCTTGTCAGGAAATGGGGTGCAAACACGGTTGAAACAAGACCTTTGAATCATGCTCCACAACCAACATTAGGGGCCTAGTGATATGAGAGAACCCCAACAAAAACCTATGGAAGAAGTTGGCAAGGCACAAGAATCTAATGATATTTATTAGAGTTGTCATGGATAGTCAATAACAAATGAATTGGATCTTTTTTGGGTCCACATGCACCGCATGTTCATCCATTATGTATCCCAAGTATTGGATTCTCTACATGCCAAATCAACATTTCTGCATATTTGCGTATAACTTATGTTGTCATAGGATGCTCAGGACCTATTGAATGTGTTGAAAATGTTCTAGCTAGGTTTGAATCAATATGAGGATGTTGTTGTTTATTAATTGGGTTGGTTTTCATTGATTTCAAACCTTGAAGAAAGTTCGATAGTGAATTTTGGTATAACAATGGTTTGGGTAATGGACCCAAGTTTGTTTGATGGATAATGATATGAGTTTTGATATATTTGTAGGTAATACTATTTTATATGGATAATACATTTTATTCCATTTCTGGTGGTATGTGGAACGTCACATAACTTCTCACGGTTAGAGATTCATGGCCATGTGAAGCTGAAGAACCCTCATGAGTCATCTAGAAGCCCCAAAAGGTCAGCATAGTCAAAGTGGCTGCAAAGAAGAAATTATTTAAATAATAAGTGAAGTGATGAGTGTACTATAAGTCAAAGTGGATACAAAATAAATTTTTTAAATAATAAAATTAATGGATAAATTAGTAAGTGGACAATTGGTTTAAGCGCATGTTCCTTCATGAAACAGTTTAACAATTGGAAAGGAGTTCATGGATTATTCTGAGAATGGAGTACCACTGTTTAATGGTCAGAATGGTTTAAAGTATGATTTATGGATTGGAAGGAAAAAGGTATTTTTATAGGCAAAGGGGTATTATATTTGGCTATCAGGCGTTACAAGATATGATAGTTCAAAAAGATAAAAGACTGCAACCAAGAAGGAATTGAAGAATAATACCAAAATAACAATGGATTTCATCTGGGAAGGATTACCTAATCCAGTAAGAGAAAAGGTTGGTAAATGTTCATCAGCCAAAGAAATTTGGGATAAGTTACATGACATATATTCTTCACCCATAGTAGATTTAGAAAATGCCAAGGAAGATGCAGGTATAGATCAAGAAGAAATATGTTCACCATGTCAAGAATATTCAGAAGATGAAGAGTACATAATCAACATAGGTATGTTGTTTTTTCTTAATTGTGAAAAACACAGACATCGTGAAATAGAATTCCATGAAGGAATGAGACATAAAAACTAATTGAAAAGGAAGACAATTATGAAGCAGAATTGATTAGTGCTTTAGAAGAACTAATAAAAGAAAGAGAAGAAAACAAGTCACTCAAGAAAGAGTTGATGAAACAAAAGGAAAGTGTTCACATTTTTAAGAAGTCGAACAGGTCATCGAGAATTTAAGAAATCAGCTAGAAGAAGCCAGAAAGATCATAGAAAATCTTGAATATCAAAAGAAGTATTTGGAAGACAACATAGCAGTGCAGAAGGAAGAAGCAGAAATGAGAGAGAATATATTGACAGATCACCTTAAGGAAAGAACTGACGATCTAAACTAGCTTGAGGCAAAGTTTGGTCAAGAAGATAAAGGAATTGAAGAAGAAATAATCACATTAAAAATCTAGCTTGAAGAAGCGAAAAGAACAGAAGAAGCCATGAGGTCTTAGATAATGAATAAAGAAGAAGAGGTTGAGAAGATTGAAGAAGAAGTTGTCACATTGAGAAGTAAAATCGTCAAGCTCAACAAGAACATTGAAGAGATAGAAACATCCACATCATTTATAGAGAATGAAGAGAAGCACTCTAGGTTGCTAGAAAATAAGAATGAATAAAATAGAAAGAGTTATACAGAAGTACTCAAAGGAAGGGATCATGGTCAACCAGAATCTAAGAAAACTATTGAAGATACATCGTCAAGAAGATCATCCATGTTCAAGCCACAAAGAAGCTTCAATCATGATCATGATCAGTCAAGGTAGAAATTCAGAAGGACTACACCACAAAGAATATCNCATTCACTCCCATGTATGCAAATTTATTTTATGGTCATTGTTTTTATTGTATTAATTTTGGACATAAGGTTGCAGATTGTAGGGATTAAAAAATTAATGTTCAAGCAAGAAATGCCTATGTGACCCCACGTAACATTGAATGTTACAAATGTCATAACTATGTACACATAGCTAGTGATTGTAGAAGCATGATCGATACTTCCATGAAAGATAACACTGATATCAGATACAAAAAAGTATGTACAAGAAAACACGAAGAACAGGTGAACAAAGACCAGGTCGTAGAGATCACAAGATTGGCAATAAAACAAGATGAAGAAAATTCTACAGAGAAAAAGAAAGATGTCTGATACATAAAGGTTTGGAAAATAACTGAAAGAAAAGAAGGACATGTAAAAAAGGAATAGGTTCAAGAGATTGTACTTTCAGTCACTATAGTGAAAGATTAATCCACAAACAGAAAAAAAGAAGTCAGAGCTCATAGAGATGATGAATCTAATAATGAAGATGATGATGAATACACTTCAGAGCAGGAATTGTTCTGATCCATCTGGATTAGAGACTCCCAAATAATATGAATAATAGACAGGGGGAATCTATGCGGTAGCTGAGACAAACCAAAGAACCATCCTTCGAGCATCTTGCAAAATTTGAGTAGATAGATTCAGTGCATTTAGTTAACATACGTACAATATGATAGATTAATCAATTGTAGTAGTACTTCATGATAGTACAATGACATATGAGTCAAAATTATGGACAATTGTGTAGCAGAGTCTTGAACAGTATGGACCAATATGGATGTGAAATCAGTTTTTCTGAATGAGGAACTTGAAGAAGAAGTCTACATTGAACAACTAGTTCCTAGAGCATGGTACTCTAGACTGGATAAATATCTACAACAGGAAGGGTTCATAAAAGGAAGTACAGACAACCACCTCTACATCAAGGTAACTCAAGATGGTATTTTATTAATTGAAGTTTATATTGATGATATTATTTTTGGAAGTATTGATGATAGGTTAAGACATAAATTTGCAAAGGATATGCAAAATAAATTTGAAATGTCATTACTTGGAGAACTATCCTTCTTTCTGGGTCTTCAGATATATCAAAGAAACCAAGGCATTTTTATTTCTCAAACTAAGTATATCAGAGAAATGCTAAAGAGGTTTGGAATGGAATATTGCAAACCAATTATCACTCCTATGCAAACCAGTTGCAAGTTGAGAAAATATGATGATTCAAAGTGTTCAGACAAGAGGAAATACAGGTCAATGATTGGTAGCTTACTATATGTGAGAGAATCTATACCATATGTAATGCAGTGAATCTTAGGCATAAGTATTGTCACTTAATTCCGTTGTAGTATTTGCCCAACTATTTAAATTGTCAATCCGAGGTTCGTAGGCTTACAAAGCACACACACTATATATGTAGAACTGAAGTGGAAATGATCCAATATAAATTGTTGAAATGAAATTAATCTAGGAAAGCATCAAAAGACTAACTAGGAAAGCAGGAAATTGCATAAGGGAAAAACAATATAACATGTGAAGAGTTGAATGACAAAATACATATGTGAGCTCACACAATAGATCAATCTCAAATTATATTACAAGAGTCAAATGACAAAGCATGAAAGAGTAACAATGAAAGGATCAACGCTAAGAATCCCCTTCTGTTCATTAGAAGACTAAATTATGAATTACATGATCTCTAACTCTAACTCCAACTCCCCAATTATGAATAACATGATTTCTCCCTCCCCCTTCATGAAGGGCGAGAACTCTCTTATATACATGAAAGTCTCGAAGAGTGTAATAATTACAAATCCACTATTCTCTCAACTTATTTCTTCAAATCCTCCACTCATATCTTGGATAAGATATCCTATCAAAATCTCCATGATCTTGTCCTTTGAATATGTTTGAATGATTGTCCCAAATATTCTTCAAATCTTCAAAGCTTGAAGATGAAATTTGAATTTGAGGCTAGGTGGTAGTATTTGACTTTGTTGAAATATTCACATATGCCTGCACACATCATCAAACTCATCCAACCTCGATATATAATGAAAATATGTCATTTTTCTAAGATTTAATCATAAATTCACTTATAATACTAAAATAAATACAATGGAAAATAATAAGAAGAAACCCACATATATTTATGAAAATGATATGATGGAAGGTTAATGGGATGATGAAATGTAAAGAATAATGAAGGGAAAGGTGGATGAAAATAGAACATTTCTGAGGCCCAACAGTCAGTTGGACAGGTGGCATGATTTCAAGCAGCACAAAAGGAAACACATGTATTAGTAGTGAAGAGGATTTTAAGATATCTCAAAGGAATAAAAGAGTTTGAATTATGGTATCCAAAAGGAAAGAATCTATCACTTATTTCCTAAATAGATGTAGATTGGGAAGGTTTCATTGATGTCTGACGAAGCACCAATGGAGAAGCGTTCTACTTAGGTGAGTGTTTAGTATCATGGCTATGAAAAAAATAATCATCACTATCCTTATCTACAGCCTAAACAGAGTATATTGCAGCAACAAAATGTTGTACATAGGTTTTATGGATGAAAGAAACTTTGACAGATATACAGGTTGAGTATGATTGACGCAGACCTATCGGCCCTCTGGCCGTAGTCCACTAACAGGATCGTTCTCTATCCCCTTGGGCCGAAGCGGCTCCTTCGATTCCCCACTGGAATCTGCAACTTATTGATCCATAGGACCTTTTTCCTAACTGGAAATATCACGAGTTTGCGAGTCGTGACTCTCGACTCTTCCTCTCCAATATCACGATACCCAAGATTGCGAAATGGGTATAGCTCTTCTTTCGTCAGCATTCTCCACACGTGACCGCCAGCTAAGCTTAATGATAGCTCCTTTCACTTCTTTCCACTTTGCAAGTTGTGGCGTTCAACCTTGGTGCCTTCCTTTTACGAAACCTTGAGAAGTGATGTTGACTTTTCCTTCTCGCATTCTCGATACTCGTGACTTTACAAGTTGAAGGGTTGATCTCTCATTCCCCTATCTCATGAATCCCCGAGACGTGACAGGTGAATAGGTGTTGACTCCTTTCCCTGGGTGACATGTGTCCGCCTATCTCTTGCACAAGGCCCTCTTGCTATTCTACCACGTGTCCCTCATGCCTAGCTTTGGCACTTCACGACTTCGTGACTTAGAGCACCCAACTCTTGGGCTCTCACCCTGTGAACCTCCAAGTTCGCGAGATCCCTAGATCTCTGCCACCTGTCCTCCTCAAATGCATGACTCCAATCTTCTCATGATTTCTTATCACAACTCGAGACTTTGGGACTTTCGAGACCAAAGTCTCGAATTCCTATCCACCAATATGCCGAAATATCGAAATCCCGACACGTCGTCAACGCGGGTCCCACAATGAAACTTATCGCCTTTTCGAGTTTCGGACTTCGCGACTTCACGAATCCTGATGCTGAGCTTTCAACTCTTCAACCCATGAAACCCCGAATTGGTCAATGAAGGTCTAAACTCCATGTTGGTGAGTATGCCACCTATCCACTCTCAGATGGACAACCCTAATCCTCTTCACGACTTCACCACTCGCGAAGTTGAAGGACTTCCCCTTTTGACCTCCGATGTCTGAATCCTCGATATGGGTGATCTCATGACACGTGTCCTCCTTCTAACAATCGAATCTTATTCTTCGTGGTTTCGTGACTTCGCATTTCACAACCTCGTGAATCTTGATGCAAAGGTTTTAAACCTTCAACCCACAAAACCCTGAAATGAGATTACGTGAGTGATCTGACGACCCCTGTTGGCTTAGATCCTACGGCTCTATTCTCCCTTGAGATTAAACTTAAAAATAGGCTTATCGTAACTCCTTTGTTTCTCAGCATGATCCGACGGCTCTCGAAACTTCACGAATTCTCCATAGAGAATTCCAACCGTCAAATTCCTCCTTGACGATTCCTGCGAAATGAACAAAATGTTCCCTTACAAAACTTGTCCTTCTGCAAAACAACTTTGCTATGCCTCCTTTCAACGCTTTAAGGCACTAATTATTCTTGAGTTTCTCTTTGAAAACTTGAGTCTTCAAGAAGGCTCCTGCACGCACTCCTTGCATCAGTTCTTCAAATACTTCCAAGTATTTGAACCTCTTTGACTCTGCACACTCCCCGTGACAATAGTCTTTCAACAATTTCTCTCTCAGGTTGTAACTCCGAGACTTCACTTGGCCTGTGAAATCCTTGCATGGCTTCTGTGCTCAACTTGCACTTTTGTGAGAATGATAACAACATTATCTCTTTTGAGCATTTGGATATGAACTCTGACTTCTGTCAACGCACACCTTGCAGACAATTTCATTGCACTCTTTGCAGGAAAACTCTTTCTCAGATAGAGAAGCAATTGAAACTCATTCCTTACTCTCCCTCTCTTCATATTTCAGACATTAATATGAAATCATACATTCACACATCAAAGCAAATGCATAACAGAGAGTAAACAAGCATATATCAATCAACGTGTACAACACAGAAAGCAATTGGACACCATAAGTCTGAACTAAATATCTTTGTATGAATCCAGAACTTCTGTACATGGGTTCTTCTACACAACTCTCTACTTCTTCTTCTCTATGCTCTCTCTTTGATTATGCTGCTAATGTTACAATGATACAAGTGAGGGTGTCTATATCCGTTTTCCCTCTGACTCCTAAAATTGTCTAATCTAAGAATTCAAAGCTACCTACTTACATTAACTAGCATAAATGTATCTTAGTCCTTCAGAAGAGAGTGGGACGCTCAAGGTTTGATTACAATCTACAAGTATGCCCTTTCTTAACTATTACATTCAAGTTCGGCGCATCCAACTTCAAAACATTTCAAACAATTCATCATGTGCCAAAATGTGTTGGCGTTTTGTCCCACACTCGCTTGTTGTTAACGATGCTCCTGCATCATACTCCCTTGCTTGAAAATTTTCATGGGCTCCTGTCCATGAGCTCTCGCATGGTCTACCCATGTCGTTGTATCTTTGCTTCATTTTCCCAACTGGCATCTTCAACTGGATGTCCCTTCCACTTGACCAAGTATTCAAAATATTATTTTCTCCTAGTTCATTTACTGACTCTTTTGTCCAGTATTCTCTCCATCTGTGGTTTCTCTACAACTGGAATCTGTTTTGTCCATTGAACCTTTGGTTTTTCACTGTCTACTCCAAATTTGTATGGGTAAAAATCTGAGACATTGAATATTGGAGAAATTTCGATCCCATCGGGTAATTCAATCTCATAAGCATTTCCCCAAATTTGTTCAAGACCTTACATGGTCCGATCTTCTTCATCTTCAGCTTGTTATATGTCCCCTTTGAGAACCTTTCCTTTCTCAGATGTGCCAGAATCAAATCACCAACCTCAAATTGAAGTTGTCTCCTGTGTTGACCTTCTCTACGCTTATACTCTTGGCTCGAGTTCTGCAATCGCTCCTTCACCTGGCTGTGAAGTTCCTTCATTGCTTCTGCAAAATATTCTGCACTAGCACTTCTTATCTCATCTCGTTCTGAATTCCTCAATTCAGAAACTCCTCTTGGCTACATCCCATAGATAATTTGGAATGGACTCTGCCCTATTCTTCTATTTATTGAATCATTGTAACCAAACTCTACTTGTGGTAATATGTTGTCCCACTGGCTGTGGTGTTCTGTTACCAAGCTCCTTAGCAGGTCTCCCAAACTTCCATTCACCACTTCTGTTTGTCCATCTATCTAAGGATGATAAGATGGAATAAATGAAAATTTAGTTCCCAGCTTCTTCCATAAGGTCCTCCAAAAGTGTCCTACGAACTTTGTGTCTTGATCCGAAACTATGCTCCTTGGCAAGCTGTGAAGTCAAATGACTTCTTTGAAAAACAGGTTCACAATGTGAGTTGCGTCACTAGTTTTCTGACATGGAATGAAGTGTGCCATCTTGGAAAATCTATCCACTACCACAAAGATCGATTCGAACCCTCTTTGTTTTCTTGGCAAACCCAATATGAATTCCATGCTGACTGCATCCCACGACCTCTCAGGTATGGGCAATGGTTGATAAAAACCTGCAATCTGCCTCTTTCCTTTTGAATGTTGACAAATTCTACTTCTATCCACAAATATTTTGACGTTTGTTCACATTCCTAGACAAAAATATGATTCATTCAATTTTGTGAACGTCTTGTCATGACCAAAATGCCCATCCAATCCTCCACTGTGTTTCTCCTTCAGCAAATTCTCCCTCATGGAGCATTTTGGAATACAAAGTTGATTACCCTTAAGAAATAATCCTTCCTAGATCATGTACTCCGTCCATTGACTTTTGTCCCTGATAATTGGATTCTTAGTTGCTTCATACGCCTCTTTAAAATATGGATCATCTCTGTACATGTCCCTGAGGTCATCAAAACCCAATGTTTTGACTCTGAACTCCTACAACAACAAACACTTCCTTCTCAAAGCATCAACAACTTTGTTAACAGTTCTAGAAATATGCTTGATTACAAAAGTAAATTTATGAATGTATTGAACCCATTTAACATGTCTTTGATTCAACTTCTCCTGTTGAGTCATAAATTGCAAAGCATGATTGTCACTGTATAAGACAAACTCCTTATGAATCAAATAGTGTCTCCATTTCTTCAATGCCTAAATAATAGCATAGAACTCCTTGTCATACGTGGATTATTTCACATTCGCTTCATTCATATTCTCACTGAAGTATTCTATCGACATGTCTTCTTGTCTTAAGATTGCCCCTATTGCAAATCCACTTGCATCACATTTTACTTGAAATGTCTTTTTGAAATCCAGCAACACCAAAATTGGTTGTTCCATGATTTTCCTTTTTAGCAAATTAAAACTTTTCTCAGCCTCTTCTGTCCAATGAAAATACTTGTGTCTCTTATTCACTGTGTCCATCATTGGTGCACTAATTCCACTGAAATGCCTAATGAAGTTTCGGTAGAAACTAGCTAATCTATGAAAACGTCTCACCTCAAATATACTCTTTGGTGATGGCCAATTCTTAATTACCTCCACCTTATCTAGATCCATCCTCAACTTGTCTGTAGAAATAACAAAACCCAAATAAATGAGATCTGTCTTCATGAATGAGGATTTCTTCATATTTATTAGCAGTTTCTCTTGTTGTAATCTCTTCATCACTATAGCCAAATGTTTCAGATGCTCTACCTCTATTTTACTGAAAATCAATATGTCATCAAGATACACAATGAAAAATTTTCCGATGAAATCCTTGAGGACTTCATTCATCAACCTCATGAAAGTACTTGGTGCGTTCGTTAATCCAAATGGAATAACAAGCCATTCATACAACCCTTCATTAGTCTTGAAGGTTGTCTTCCATTCATCACCTTCCCTCATACGAATCTGGTGGTATCCACTTTTCAAATCAATCTTTGAAAAAAAAATTGCTCCACTCAAGCAATCCATCAAATCATCCATTCTTGGCAATGGAAATATATACCTGATGGTAATATTGTTAATTGATATCGAGTCAGTACACATCCTCCAGTCTCCATCTTTCTTCGGACTGAGAACTGTCGGAACAACACACAAACTCAAGCTTTCTCTAACCAACCCTTTGTCCATTAAGTCCTGGACCTGTCTTTTGACTTCTTCATTCTCCTGTGGTGTCAATCTATACGCTTATTTATTTGGTAAACTAGCTCTAGGTATGAGATCAATATGATGACTTACACTTCTGATTGGTGGCAATGAATGAGGTAGTTCATCCACTACTATGTCAGCAAATTCTTCCAACAGTTTCTGAACCTCTTTCGGTAAATCATCTACCCTTGTACTGGTTAAAATAATTTTAGGCTTCCTGACCACAATGAATTGCAGTTCCTCCTTCTTCTTAACCTCTGTAAGAAGTTCCTTCCCACTCATGAGAAGTACAACATTGCTTATTTCAGGTTTCACCTCTTTATCTTTGATTGGAAGCAACATGTGAGTTCTCCCATTCTTCTCTAGAGTGTATGTGTTTTTCCTCCCATCATGAATCACATTTCTGTCATATTTCCATGGTCTATCTAGCAATAGATGACAAACATCCATGGGAATAACATCAAAGAGTATTTCATCTCTATATCCACCTATTTTAAACTCAGCTAAACATTGTTTAGTGACATTTACCTGATGTCCTTTTTGTAGCCACGAAACTTTGTATGGGCTCGGATGTTCAATAGTCTCCAACTCCATCTTTTCTACCATCTTTGTAGAAACGTGATTATCTGTGCTACCAATGTCCACATTGACTTTGCATACCCTGTCCTTGGTCTTGCAAGAAGTCCAAAAAAGAATGTTCCTTTGGACCAAACTCTCCACCTCCTTCTCTAGTGTTAAGAGAACTTTTCGCATCATCATCGATCTTCTGCCTTCAGCATCCTCTGCCTCAACATTCCGCCTCTGTGCTTTGGCAATGTGAGTTTCACCACCTTCTTTCTTCTTATCTAGACATTCATAAGACTTATGTCCATTCTTTCCACATGTGAAGAATTTTACTACTCCACCTCTTCCTCTTCCTCTACCTATGGTACAAGGAAAAATGTTTCCATCAACATACTGACCTTTCTATTCGGTATACTGTCCTCTTTGTGAAATTCCACCTCTCTCAGTTTGAGTCTGAGGTTTCTTCCCCTCTTCCTTGGGTTTCTGATTTATATCCTACGCAAATGATTTGCCTCTAGCTTGACTTCTGCCTCGGCCTCTTTGACCTTGTTTTTGGATCAGCTTCTCTTCATCTTTTAGATCCATCTGATAATCATTTTCCACCATTCGGATGGTCATCAGGCTCATCTCATCCTAAAGTTCGTATCTCAAACCATTCATGTACCTGGAAAAATTTTCATCATCATTTTCACGATGACTTGATCATATGTTCAGCCTGTAGAATTCTTCAGTGTACTCCTTCACTGTCATTAGCTTCTGTCTCAAATTTTGCATTCTCCAAAACAGAGTAATTTGGTAATCCTTGGGAATGAATTTCGCCTTCATTTTTGCGATCATCCTATCCCAACTCTTGATCTTTTGCTTTATTTTGCAGCGTCTGTCAGCTTGTAGCTCATTCCACCACAATGCTGCATGTCCTTTTAGTCTTGTGACAACATGTTTGAACTTCTTTTCTTCCTCCACATCTTCATAGTCAAAATATGTGTCCATAGCTCTAATCCAGTCTATAATCTCTTGAGCATCTAGGTTTCCTTCATATACTGGAATGTCCATTTTTTCCCTAGCACCAATTCTTGCAATAGCCCTAATCAGGCATTCATTTGTTGCATCCTCTGCTGTAACTTCTTCTCCTTCATGGCCAACTTCATCTTCACTTTCAGATTCACTGACATCTTCAACACCAGCTGTGCGCCTCTGTTCTGTCTCCATTTCCACGAGTCTAGCGCGTATGTCACACATCTCTCTTTCCATAGCTATATTTGGCACTTTCTGACCCCTTCCTCTTGGCATTTACGTTTCCTCTAGCAGATCGAGTGTTTGTCTGTCTCTTCTTCTCGGTGGCATGGTGAATCTTTCTTTCTCGCTTTCCCTGTTTGAAGTATACAAACATAGTCAATATCTAATACCAAAATGGCGCAGACCTATCGGCCCTCAGGCCATAGTCCACTCATAGGATCGTTCTTTAACCCCTTGGGCCAAAGCGGCTCCTTCGATTCCCCACTGGAATCTGCAACTTATCGATCCACAGGTCCTTTTTCCTAACTCGCAATCTCGCGAGTTCATGAGTCATAACTCCCGACTCTTCCTTTCCAATCTTGCGATACCCAAGATCGTGAAATGGGTATAGCTCTTCTTTCGTCAGCTCCCTCCATGCATGACCACTGGCTAAGATTAACGATAGCTGCTTTCAATTCTAGCCACTTCACAAGTTGTGGTGTTCAACCTTGGTACCTTCCTTTTACGAAACCCCGAGAAGCGATGTTGAATTTTCATTCTCGCGTTCTCGCTACTCGCGACTTCGCGAGTCAAAGGGTTGAACTCTCGTTCACCTATCTCACGAATCCCCTAGATGTGAGAGGTCAATGGGTGTTGAATTGTTTCCCTAGGTGACATGTGTCCACCTATCTATCGCATGGGCCCCTCTTACGGTTCTACCATGTGTCCCTCATGCCCAGCTTCGGCACTTCGTGACTTTGCGACTTAGAGCACCCAACTCTTGGGCTCTCACCCTTCGAACCTCTGAGTTCGCGAGATCCCTAGATCTCTGCCACCTATCCTCCTCAAATCGATGATTCTGATCTTCTCTCGATTTCTTATCACAACTCATGACTTCGGTACTTTCAGGACCAAAGTCTCGACTTCCTATCCGTCGATATGTTGAAATACCGAAATCCTGACACATCGTCAACATGGGTCCCACAACAAAACTTCTCGCCTTCTGGAGTTTCAGAATTCACGACTTTGCAAATCCTGATAATGAGCTTTTGGTTCTTCAACCCACGAAACCCCGAATTGGTCAATGAAGGTCTAACCTCTGTCTTGGTGAGTATGCCACCTGTCCACTCTTAGATGGACGACCTTGATCCTCTTCGCGACTTTGCCACTCGTGAAGTTGAAGGACTTCCCCTTCTGACCTCCGATGTCTGAATCCCCGATATGGGTGATCTCACGACACGTGTCCTCCTTCTAATGAATGGCTCTGATTCTTCACAGTTTCACAACTTCGCCTTTCACAACCTCGTGAATCTTGATGCAAAGGTTTTAAACCTTCAACCCATGAAACCCTGAAATGAGATTATGTGAGTGTTCTGACGACCCATTTTGGCTCAGATCCTATGGCTCTATTCTCCCCTAAGATTAAGCTTAAAAATAGGCTTACCATAACTCCTCTATTCCTCTGCACAATCCGACGGCTCTCGGAAATTCACGAATTCTCCACAGAGAATTCCAATTGTCAAATTCCTCCTTGACGATTCCTGCGAAATGAACAAAATGTTCCCTTACGAAACTTGTCCTTCTACAAAACAAATTCGCTATGCCTCCTTTCAATGCTTTAAGGCACTAATTCTTCTTGAATTTCTCTTTGACAACTCGAGTCTTCAAGAAGGCTCCTTCACGCACTCCTTGCGGCAGTTCTTCAAATACTTCCAAGTATTTGAACCTCTTTGACTCTGTGCACTCCCTGCGACAACAGTCTTTCAACAATTTCTCACTCAGGTTGTAACTCTGAGACTTCACTTGTCCTGTGCACTCCTTGCACGGCTCCTGTGCTCAACTTGCACTTCTGTGAGAATGAGAACAACATTATCCCTTCTAAGCGTTCTAAGACAAACTCTAACTTCTGTCAACGCACACCTTGTAGACAATTTCACTGCACTCTTTGGAGGAAAACTCTTGTTTAGACAGAGAAACAATTGAAACCCATTCCTTACTCTCCCTCTCTTCAGATTTCAGACATTAATATGAAGTCATACATTCACACATCATAGAAAATGCATAACAGAGAGTAAACAAGCATATATCAATCAACATGTACAACATAGAAAGCAATTGGACACCATGAGTCTGAACTAAAGATCTTTGTATTAATCCAGAACTTCTGTACATGGGTTCTTCTACACAGCTCTCTACTTCTTCTTCTCTATGCTCTCTTATTGATTATGATGCTAATGTTACAATGATACAAGTGAGGGTGTCTATATCAGTTTTCCCTCCATCTCCTAAAACTATCTAATCTAAGAATTCAAAGCTACCTACTTACATTAACTAGCATAAATGCCTCTTAGTCCTTCAGACGACAACGGGATTCTCAAGGTCTGATTAACAATATACAAGTATGCCCTTTATTAACTATTACATTCAAGTTTGGCACATCCAACTTCAAAATATTTCAAACAATTCATCATGTGCCAAAATGCGTTGGCGTTTTGTCCCACCCTCGCTTGTTGTTGGTGATGCTCCTGCATCAATGATGAGCCCATTCCAATCTATTTTGATAATAGAAGAGCCATTAGTATATCAAACAACTTGGTGATACATTCCAAGATGAAGCACATTCCAATCAAGTATCACTTTCTACGGGAACAGGTTGTAGAGAAGAATATCAGAGTTGAGTATGTGGGCACAAAATAACAAGTGGAAGACATCTTTACAAAACCACTTCCACGGGAAGCCTTTGAGTATCTTTACCATAGACTTGGAGTAATTTCTACTCCAAAATGAATGTTTTTGAATGCTTATCTTATATGTCTTATATTTGCACGATGGAGCACCATAGAGAGGAAAGTTCAGATTGGGAGATCGGTTTCAGGAAGAGTTCAGTCATGGGGAGTATCCACAAGGACAGTTCAGTTAGGGGGATAAGCCTAGGATGGAAAGATACCTTTTCCATTGATGACAAAGCGGGAGAGATTTATCAGATGCAGAGAACAGAGGCATGGTTCTAGGGAGAGTGATGGTTATAGGGGGAGCATGAGTGACATGAATTCAGTATTGCATCAGAGTGTTTCCATCAATTCCAAAGGGGGAGATTGTTGATTAATTGGGTTGGTTGTCATTGATGTCAACCCTTGAAGAAAGTATGGTAGCGAATTTCAGTAGCACAATGGTTTGGGTAATGGACCCAAGCTTGTTTTATGGATAATAGTATGATTTTTTACATATTTGTAGGTAAGACTCTTCTATATGGATAGTACATGTCATGCCATTTCCTTTGGTATGTGGAACGTCACATAACTTCTCACGGTTAGAGAGTTGTGGCCATGTGAAGTTGGATAACCCTCATAAGTCATCTAGAAGCCCCAAAAGGTGAACATAGTCAAAGTGGTTGTAAAGAAGAAATTATTTAAATAATAAAGTGAAGTGACGAGTGTACTATAATTTAAAGTGGATACAAAAGAAATTATTTAAATAATAAATTTAATGGAGAAATTACTAAGTGGACAAGTGGTTAGAAGTCGGTTAGCCCTAAAATAAGGAAAGTGGGTTAAGATGGTTAGAATGTAATTTAAATAATAAAGTGAAGTGATGAGTGTACTATAAGTCAAAGTGGATACAAAAGAAATTATTTAAATAATAAATTTAATGGAGAAATTACTAAGTGGAAAAGTGGTTAGAAGTGGGTTCTCCCTGAAATAAGGAAAGTGGGTTAAGATGGTTAGAATGTAACCCCTCGAGGAAGCTACATGAAAGTATAAATAAGAGGCAATGGTCTCTCATTTTTAATCACACTTGAGAATATTGAATATCTACAAGTGACTGAGGTAACCAAAGGATATCAATGCCAAATTTCATAGGGAAAGTGAAGTAAAGATGACATAAATTCAAGGGAGGATAAATTCTTTTGATGATGCTTTCTAAGGTATGGTATTTATAGGTTATCTCACCATTTTCGCAATAACGCTTTTTCTAGAATGATTCAGACTGTGAAATTGGAAGGTTGTTGAGGAATCATATCCAAGTAGTTGTGATAAAAATTCCGTCTTGTGGATCGTTGTGGTTTTGGATTTACACCCCATGGACAATAGGGTTTGTGGCTAGTCCTGAAACTAGTCTAAAACAAGTGTTTCGGGTAAAAACCTCATAAATTCTTCATAACAAATCCAAATTCAGTAACACCAAAGGTATTAGTTAAAGTAAAATATTTAGTATTCTATGTATAACTTTTAGATCGATACAACAAATATTCCGTGCGGGGCACACTCTACAATTTTTCTCTCTAGAATAAGCTAGAATTCAACAAGGTATGCCATTTTTGCTATAACTCCTTTTATGAGAGGTCCAAAGTAGTGAAATCTAGAGGAATTGCATCAAATACATTGAAGAACATTGTGTACCATTTTTATATATTTATTCATTACAGGTACATAGTTATGATTATTGTAAGCTAGGGTTGTTGGCTAATCCAAAACTAGTCATGTGAAACTAAAGTAAAATTTTATGAAAATGCTAGTCTCTTGTTAAGGAAGGTTTGCAGGTATGTGATCATATACACTAGGTCTGTTACAAAGTTACAAATCAGATTTGGATGACGAAATTGATGAGGGAGTTTGGTTGAGGTATGTTATAGATAGAGGTTTTATAACAGTGAGTTTGTGGCAGATGGTTTGATGTAATGGTTTATGGTATTTGGTTATGGATAGTGTGATGTATTGCTAGAGAATTTTTTATGGTTATATTGGTATATGTATTTGGTATATGGCTGATGCACATCTTTGAGAGTTGTCTTGGTGATTGATCTCGGTGAGTAGATCTGATTTGGTTCATAAGATTGATGAGACATGTTGTTATGATAGATTGTTTGGATAGGTTGTTGTGACATGTTATTTGTACAAGTTTGTTGCACGGTTGATGCACTTGTTCATGGTACAGGTTGAGGTACAGGTTGGTGCATTGTTGATGCACTTGTTTATGGTACAGGTTGAGTATAGGTTGTTTGGTACAGATTGGTGCATGTTTGATGCACTTGTTTATGGTACAGGTTGATTACAGGTTGATTGGTACAGGTTTAAAACAGTGTATCTCATAGTGATAGTGTGATAGTGGTTTCGTAATTCTACTTCTATGTCAGGTCGATTGGACGGGGCAAGTACAGGTGGTTGTAGACACCTTCTGGTTGTTGCCATAGAACATAGGGGGTTGTAGACTCCTTCTGGTTGTAGCCAAAGAATTGGGGAGTTGGAGCTTCCCTCAGGTTGTAGCCTGAGAAACTAGGGGGTTGGAGCCTCCTTCCAGTTGCATTTGGAAAACAAAGTAAGTTGGTGCTTCCAATGAAGGTAATTCTTAAAGACATACAAGAAAAATCATTTTTTCGTTTTCTTCCTCTTTGGGTTTCCACGTAAAAACACGGGTGTACTATGTATGTGTATGATTGCTCATTTTTCCATTGTTTATTTACTCTACAACTATTGGATGATAATTCTACATTGATATAACACTTGCATTTTATGGTTAAAAATGATTAAATTTCTCTATTACTGATTTTCCACCCCTCTCTGTAATCCAACAGTTGTCCAAATACACGACCATAAAAGATTTTTTGAATGTGTTAGAAAACAGGACCATGGAGAAATAAAATAAAACAAATGCGGAAATAAAACACAGAAGATACACAATACAAGAGAGACACAGACTTACGTGGTTCACCCAGTGTGGGCTATGTCCACCAAAGAAATTGCCAGGCCCTTTCTTTATTATTATCCAGAAAAATGAAGGGATACAACCTACAACAAAACCCGTTGTAACTTCCTCTTCTTTCTCTCACAGTCTCCTCTCTCAGAATACAATACTTTCCAACCTCCATATCCACAATACATTTCCCTCATAAAAGAGGGTTGCCTTCTAGGGAAAAAATCCCTAACATAATCTCTATCATTAGATCTGCGAACTTATAATGAATGGTATGGATTTACAATGAAATTACAATATACTTTTACAAGGCAATTTTTTCTTTGGGGACCCGCTTGCCCCCAGACCCCCCATCCGGGGGGATAGCCCCCCCGGACCCCGCAGAGGGGGTACCCCCCTCTGCACTCCCCCGCATGAAAGAGTGTACATACTTCTAGGGTTTAAATACTTCATGGGGTATAAACATGGCTGAAAGTAAAAGACCTCTAAATCAAGAA